>PVKS010003347.1:0-105009 GCA_004027875.1 Aplodontia rufa | reverse complement strand
GGAGGGAGGGAGTATGGGGGAATCAACTCAGAAGGAAATCTCTGACCTCCACGAGAAGTCCTTTTAACACAGGGTTTAAATGGGGGAAACATAGAACCATGGGGAACCCAAGGGGGAAAACCCTGGAATGGCATCAGCCTTGGCTAACTATGTGAATACACATTTGTTCTTGATTGTTTGATAATAATTCCCCCTCAATTGTAAATCCACATTCAATAAGAACAGCAAAAGATGAGAAGCAATTTCCTCCTTACAGACCCTTATCCTTCCATCTCCACTGACTGCCTGACTCTGTTCCCTTATCTCACTAGTGCCTCAAGTCGGAATGCTACCAAATCTTGCCACAGTGTCTCTTTATTAGTTCATTTTAATTATGCATGATATCAGGGCTCATTTGATATGATTGAGAAACATGGAATGTAATGTGCCCTAATTCAGTCTCCAGTTCTTCACCTTTCTCTGCCCCTCCTCTCCAGTTACTTTCCTCTACTCTGCCGATCTTTCTTCTACTTATTTATAGTTTTTTAAAAGTACTGCCTTTGAATAGATATGCAAGTGAGGGTCTCTGTGGTGTATTCCCTTATATACTCAAGAATATTTGGTCAGATTTGTTCCATCGTTCTTCTCTCTTTCTCCCTCCCTTCAATCCCCTTCTTCTACTCCACTGATCTCTCTCCTACTTCCAAGGAATTTATTTATTTATCTTCTTTCCTTTCCTGATTTTGTGCTAGCTTCTGCATGTCAGAGAAAGCACTCAACCTTTGACTTCCTGGGTCTGACTTATTTCACCTAGCACAATGGCCTCTGGTTCCATCCATTTTCCAGCAAGTGCTGTCATTTCTTTCTTGATGACTGAGTAGTACTCCATTGAATCACAGCATCTTGACACTCTCCTTTTTCCTACTCTTTACTCCCTTACCAAAGTGTCAGCCAGAAGGAGCTCTTAACCTCATAAACAAGACCATGCAGAACTCCCTGTCACCCTTGGTGTAAAATATGAGCTCTTGCTCATGGCCTTTGAG
The DNA here is from genome assembly GCA_004027875.1 of Aplodontia rufa. Taxonomy (NCBI): domain Eukaryota; kingdom Metazoa; phylum Chordata; class Mammalia; order Rodentia; family Aplodontiidae; genus Aplodontia; species Aplodontia rufa. Next base: position 103,987 of record PVKS010003347.1, on the reverse strand, counting down.
GTCCTGATCCTTTCTCAATCTTATCTAGTCCCCTCTCTCTGGGGCTTGGGTGCTGCACACTAGCCTTCCCGCTGTGCCTTAAACACATCTAGTTACTTCTGATTTGCTGTTCCATTCATGTAGATTTCTGTTGCCTGGGACTCTGTATGGCTGACTGCCTCTTGGCCTTTGAGGCCTGTTCATGTGTCACCTCCCAGGAAATATGTCCCCCTGTCCTCCTGTTGTTCTTTATCCTAACACCCTAAGTCCCTCTAAGCACCTTTCAGGGGCTGTGGTCTTTTGGTTTGTAAATGTCCTGGTCCATTGTCCCTTCCTCACTATAAGAGACACAAGGGGTCTCTGAAATGCTTGAGGAAGATGTGAAAAACGTGGGAAAAGAGAGAAGGAGGTGAGGGAGGAGAAAGAAGGCCTGGCAGTATGGAAACAACCCCGGTGTCCCTCACAGGAAGAATGGATCCAAAAACTGTGGTACATTTATACCATGGAATATTACACAGCAATTAGAAACAATGACCTTGCAGCCTTCGAGGGTAAATGGATGGTTATGGAAGAGATCATGATGAGTAGAATCAGCTTAACCCAGAGATCTGAGGGTCGATTGTCTCCACTCATCTGTGGAGGTGGGGACTAGACCCTGGACAAAGAGAAAGTTGGTCTAGTAACATGAGTTAAATCCAGATAAGATGTAATGCTTTATAATCTAATACTTTTTTTAGAGCTATAAAGGGAAAGGGAAGGGAGGGATAAAGGAGGGTAACTGGGGGGGCACTCCTGGGGATAATTACAATATCCAGAATATTTACACATTTTATACACATTTTATATTGATTTGTTAAAATCTTGTAAGTCTGTTCAAAAAATAAAAATTAAAAAAAAAAAAAAGAAGGCCTGGCAGTGCTCAGAGCCCACTGACTGCTCACCAGACACCCCTTGCCTCCCCCAAGAGGTGGGTGAGATTGAGATTAGATTTTGGGTGTCTGGCTGGGAAGCTCAAAACTGCTTCTTTTAGAGATAGAATCCCCACAAAGCAAAACAAGTGTGGAAAAAGGCCTTTAAGTTCCTGGAAAGCAGAAATCACAGCTTGTTCATTCTTTGATGATTGGAGTTTGTACCGACCCCGGCCCTGAGTGGGCTTTTGGTAAATGGTTCATGAGTGATTTAAATGGCATGACATTGTAAGGCCAGTTTCTGTTGATTGAAGGAAATCTAAGACAGTCTTGTCTCAGTGTCCCCATTAAGTGAAACAAGCAGTTCTGATTCCACGGAGCCAACGTAAAGAACCCAGCCTGGAAGGAAAGACTGGTGGCCACCTCCACCTGCTGGGCCTTTGTCTACTGTCCTTGCCACATCTGTAACCCTGAATGTCCCGGGTGCCCCGGGTGGACCAGCCTGTCCCCATGACTGGAGCACAGCCTTAGTTGTGCATGCTCTGCAGGAGGGTGTCTAACCACCTTGCCAGCACATAGCTAATATCCCAGGGGGCTCCCTCTAATTAAAACCCAAACTGTCATTACAGTTGTGCCAAAGCATATGCACATGGTGCCTCTTAAAGGGAGAGATTTACTAGGTGTTAACAACTCCAAAGTCAGCCCTACCCCAGCACCAGGTGCTACAAATCATCAAAACTAGAACCAAATGAGTAGCAGTGTATCCTGCAAGCCTGATGGGTGATCTTGATGAGGATCATTTGGAACACACTGACTATGCGCCTGCCACAGGGCCTTTGCACCTACTATCAGGCTCCCTTGAGCTCTTCTTCCCTGGGTCAGTAGAGATTTGAATCTCCACTCAAACATAGATTCTTCAGGGATGCCTTCCTCAATCACTTGGATCTGTGCCTTGCTATATTTTTCTTCATAGTATTTATTATCATCTTACATTACATATTTATTTCTTGAGAACTGCTGCCCAATACCTATGCATACATTTTAAACACAAATATACTGAGAATTTTTATGACTTTTCAGGGGTACATATAGCAGTGTACACTTTGAGATGGCACCTTCTTAGGGTAGTGGTGAGGCATAGAGATATTGGTCCAGAAAGAAGATGGAGATAACAAATGAGAGCATTTGAACACCCTGATGGTGACAGTGGACCATGATTTGAGGAACATGATGAGCTCAAATTTTCCTTCCCATCATTTTAAAAAATTATTTTGATGGGTGCATTGTGATTATGCATAATAGTGGGCTTCATTGTGATATATTCGGACATGCACATGACATCAGTTTGATCAGTTTCCCTCCCCAGGATCTCTTTCCTCCTCCCTCCCCTTTCCCCTTCCTCAGCTTTGCTATACCGGTCACTTTGGATTCCTTCCTGAAGTCCTGTACTTTGGAATCCCTTTCTTGTGGCACTTGCTTATGGAGTTAATTATTTTACTGCAAGTCTTCTGGTGATGAATGCTTTCAGACCCCTTCACTTTTATGGTCTGAAAGCATCTTTATGTTGCTTTCATTTTTAAAGGATATTTTCACTGCAGGTAGGATTCTAGGTTAGTGCTTCTTTTCCTTCAGGATTTGGTACATGACATCTCATCGTCTTCTGGATTTCATCCTTTCCGTGAAAAGTCCGCTGCCAGTCTAACTGCCGCTCCATGGTGCGTAACGTGTCATTTATGTCTGGCTGCTTTTAAGACCTCTGTCTTTGTTTATCAGTGGTCTGTACCACGCTCCTGTTTTCCCATCATTTTTTTTAAAGAGAGAGGGGACAGAGAGAGAGAGAGAGAGAGAGAAGTAATTCTCATTTAGTTTTTCATGTGACCTGGGACACTTTGTTGTGTACGTGGTGCTGGGGTTCGAACTCATGTACTTGCACATGCCAAGCAAGCACACCAACCGCTGAGCCACTGCTCCAGCCCCTCCCATCATTTTTAGAAAAATGCTCAATCCCATTTCTGCAAATGTTATGCGTTCCCTTTGTTCCCTCCTCTTTTCCTTCCAGGACTCTGAATGCATGTACCTATGTTCTTTTCTATGTTTATGACACACTTGAGTGTTTCCTATTACTGTGTTCTGTATTCTTTAGTTTGGCATTTTCCACTTTTTTTGAAGCTCACTGATCCTGTCACTGTTGTGTCTAATGTGCTGTTGGTCCCATCCAATGGGTTTCTGATTTTGGCTTCTATATTTTTGCATTCTAGAGTGACCATTGGATTCTTTTTCATATAGATTTCACTTCTCTGGTGAAATTTTCCTTATTTTCACCTATCTTGTTCAGGCAATACGCTGTCCCAGAGAAGATTTGTCCTCTGCTAGGTGGAGATTAGGGTTTATCTTCCTAATCCAGCTAAGGACTGTGCTGAATCAATACTACATGGTGACCTTGTGCTATGGGTAGTGTCCCCAAAAGTCCATATGTTAAAAGCTTTGTCTCCAGGGTGGCACTATCTGGAGGTACTGTGGATCTTTAAGAGGTGGGGCCTAGTGGGAGGTCCCTAGGTCATTGGGGGTGTGGCCTCAAAATGAATTATCAGTTCAAGATATGACTGCTCACTCTGACACACACGCTCACCATGATAGGCTGTCATCTGCCCTCACCAGGCACCACCAGCAGTGCCCCACCCAATCTTGGACTTTGGACCTCCCAAACTGTGAGCTAAATAAACCTTTTCTCTTTAGTTGCTTGGGTGTTTTGTTGTAGTATCCAGCACACCCTTGTAAGTTCAGTATTCCTGTGGTTCTGAGTCATACACTGATCTTTTCTTCTCAGGGGCTTTATGCCTAGATTTATAGCTCATGCCTCTTGTAGCCCTAGAATCCAGCAATTGTCCTGAGAGACTATGGGCTGGAAGCTGAACCTCCTGTCCCTTGAATCTTCCAGAGACTCTACTGGCTTCTTCCACAGTGGTCCACTGCTATACAAACCTGAATTCTCCACATCCTTCATTTGCTTACAATTGGCAAGCAATCTGGCATAGAAGTAACTACATACTTCAGCTCCTCCCTCCCGGGCCGTTCAGTCCTCTTTACATCTTAGCACACTGTGCTTTCCCCAGTCCCCTGCTGCCCAACAACACGACTACACTTCTCTAGTCAATTTGCACATCTGTTCTCCTGGGCACCCCTTCTCTCACCTCCTCAAATTGTTGACACCAACCCCCATCTCCTGTCGACAGGATGATCCAGAACTGTTCCACTGAGCAAATGAAAGCAAGCGCATTGTTGGTGGGACTTCAAACGGGTGCAATCACCCTGGAGAGCAGTATGGAGATTTCTCCAAAAACTGGAAGGGAACATTTGACCCAACTATCCCACTCCTCGGTGTAAATCCAAAGGATTTAAAATCAGCATATATGACAGTGATACAGCCACATCAATGTTTACAGCAGCACAATTCACAATAACTAAGCCATGGAGCCAAATGATCCCTTCAATAGATGAATGGATAAAGAAAATGTGATATGTATACACAATGGTGTATTGCTCAGCCATGTAAAAGAATGGCTTTATGACATTTGCTGGCAAATGGATGGATCTGGAGACCACCATGCCAAGTGAAGTTAGCCAGTCCCCAAAGGCCAAAGGTTGAATGTTTTCTCCAATATGTGGAAGCTAATCCAAAATAAGGGGTCTGGGGAGAATAGAAGTAAGATCAATGGAGTAGACAAAGAGGAATGAAGGGAAGGGAGGAGGGATGAGATAAGGAAGATAGTGGAATGAATCTGACATAACATTCCTATGTACATATATGAATAGACCACAGTGAAGCTCACCATGTACACCAACAAGAAGAATTAAAAAAAAAAACTACAGGTAATAGGCAGAAAGATCAGTAGAGGAGAGGGAAGGGACCAGGGGCAGGGGGAGGGAAAGGGAGATGGAGGTACTGGGATTGAACAAGCTATATTCTATGCTTTTGTGATTATATCAAAATGCATTCTACTGTCGTATTTAAACTAAAAAGACCAAGTAAAAATAAACAAAGCAAGCAAGGGGAATGGGAATAAGAAGAATCTGAAACTTCCACCTTTCCCATCACCACTGCTCCCTCCCCTCCCCCATACCTGTGCCATTATCCTTCACCTCATCAAGGACTTTGCTCCTACAATCACCCCCAAGCCACCTCTGCTGAGCCATTCCCACTGGTAGGTGAATATGCCATTATGTCACCATGTTAAAAAATAACCTCAGGGCTGGTGCAGTGGCTCAGCTGTATCACACTTGCCTGGCACGGGCGAGGACCAGGGTTCAAACCCCAGCACCACATGCACAGCTAAGTATTGGAGCAACAAAAACCAGATGAAAAACTAAATAAAATTGACTCTCTCTCCCTCCCTCCAACCCTCCCTCTCTCTCTCTCTCTCTCTCTCTCTCTCTCTCTTTTTCAGGGGTGAGGACCAAACTCGGGGCCTTGCACATGCTAGGCAAGCACTCTGCCACTGAGCTAAGTCCCCAAGCCCCCTCCCTCTCTCTTTAAAAAAATAATAAAAATAACCTATTTTGACACAGCATCACTGTCCAGTTCCTTCTGCATTTTGCTTCCCCCGCTTTTGCAGCAGAACTCTTCAAACATTGTGCATATTCAGTATCTTCATGTCTTCCCCGCCAATCAGGGTTCTCCCTCCATCCCACCAAAGCTGCTCTCCCCAGAGTCACAGCCTCTACATTGCCAAGTCCCGGGAACCATTCGCAGCCCTCACCATCCTTGATGGCTCCAGGCATTTGATGTAGTTCTCGTTGCTGGTTCTCCCCCAGGTTCCAGATCTGAATGTTGAGGTCCCGGAGCTCGGTCCAGGGCTCGTCTCCTCCTTCTGTGCACTTCCTCTAGATGCTCTTGCCTGGTCTCGTGGGTTTAAATATCATCTCTATATCAATGACTCCCAAATGATTCTCGCAAGGCGTTCTCTCAGGAGCTCCTGACTCTGGATTCCCAGACTACCTTCCGCTTCCTGTCACCACAGCAAATGTAAGGAACACGATTCTAAGCCAGCCAGGAAATATGATTCGCCCAGGCAATACAGGTTCAGACACCCTCCTAAGAGCACATGGATGGTATGGGGTGGCCCCCAAAGAAAAGCCCACGCGTTTATAAATACCTTTTCTTTCAGCACCGGTGGACCTCTACAGAACTCCCAAATTCTCCAACCTGCTCCACTTTTCTGAACTTCTCTTGTGACTGGATCACAGCACACGCACATACTTCACTTGACTAGGTTCAGCCAAACTGTTTTCCAGAATGGCTGCTCCTGTCTGCCCTCTTTCCAGCAAGATCTGTGCGCTCTTCTCTCCGCGTCCCTCCCAAGGCATCAGCAGCCTTCTAGATTTTGCTAGGCTAAGACATGCAAAGTGGGGGCTCAGTGATGTTTTATTTATCAGATTACAAATGAATTTGAGCACCTCTCCTTCCCTTGTTGGTTTCTTTCTTCCTCCATAATTAAGCATCCATTTCCCTTTCCAGTTTTCCGTTACAGATATTATACTTACGTGGTCAATCTAAACGACTTATTAGAATAAAAGTTTAGTGATTTGTTCCTTGTCAGGTTTAGAAATTGCAAATGTCTTTTCCCAATCTATCATTAGTCTATTACTTTTAATCTTGCCTTTAAAATCCATCTGAGGAGGCAGGGCCACAGGATGTGTACAGAGGCCCAGAGTCTGGCTTTCCTGACTGCATGGGCTGGTGAAGTTCAACGTGACCTTTGGTCTGCTCTGTGCTGGGCTTAAAGCTGATGATTTTGTTTTTTTTTTTAAAGAGAGAGGGGGTGGAGAGAGAGAGAGAATCAATTCTACTTAGTTTTTCTTGTGGCCTTCATTGCTCTGACACTTCATCGTGTACGTGGTGCTGGGGTTTAAACCCGCATACTTGCCCATGCCAGGCAAGTGCTGTAACCACAGAGCCACTGCTCCAGCCCCTTAAAGCTGATGCTTGATTGAGTTTGGAGGCTGTGTTCTTTTCCCACGTGGCACAGCATGCCTGGCTGTCTCTTTCTGGGAAGCCACTGATGCTGAATGCTTTGATTGAAAAACGAGGACATTTTATCTTTTCTTTTCTTTCTTTTTTTAAAGAGATGGACAGTGAGAGAGACAGAGAAAGAGAGAAACAACTTCATTTAGGTTTTCACATGGCCTCCATTGCTCCAACACTTAGTTGCATACGTGGTGCTGGGGTTTGAACCCGGGTCCTCGTGCTTGCCAGGCAAGCGCCGAAACCACTGAGCCACCGCTCCAGCCCTTGTCTTTTCTTTTTAATGGAACAATTTCATAAAGAGATATTTTTCTCATTGACCATTGATTGTTCTTTGGAGTGAATTGCATCTCCTTCCTCCCAGCTCATATGCACAAGTCCTAAGCCCCAATGTGACTCTATTTGAAGATAGGGCTTTTAGGGAGATACTTAAAGTTAAATGCGAACTTCAGGATGAGGCCCTAATCTGATAGAACTGGTGTAGTCATACAACGAAAAAGAGCTGGCCACAGTGGTTCACACCTGTAATTTTAGAAACTCTGGAGGCTGAGGCAGGAGGACCATAAGTTCAAAGCCAGCCTCAGCAACTTAGCAAGACCCTGTCTCAAAATAAATTAAAAAAAATAATAATAAAAAGGGCTGGGGATGTGGCTCAGTGGTTAAGCATCCCGAGGTTCAATCCCTGTTATAAATGAACAAGCAAACAAACAAAGAAGAGACACCAGTAATTTTTGTCCTTCTCTCTACCCCTGCACAGAAGAAAGGCCGCACAGAGACACAGATGACCGTCTGCAAACCAAGAAGGGAGACTCACCAAGGACCAAATTTCTAGGCACCTTGATCTTGGATTTCCAGCCTACAGAGAATATGAGAAAATAAATGTTCGTCGTTAAGCTGCCCGGTCTGTGTACCTTGTTACGGCAGCCCCAGCAAACTAAGCTACCCGTGTAAAATTCCTGTGTGAAAGGAAAGACGACTGTTTGCTTCGTTGTCTTGACAACGGTTTTCTAGATAACGAATGTTCCTGCCATCCTCCAAAAGTTGATATTTAGATTCTTTTGTCATTATTAAATTATGGATTTATGTAGCTTGTGATTTTTAATCTTTTGCCTTTTGATTCTGGCCCTCAGATAGTCCCATCTGTGGCTGGTAGGAACTATTTCACATTGACGCCTGAGTCCTTTTTTTTTTTTAAAGAGAGAGATTGAGAGGGATAAAAGGAGAGAGGGAAAAAGAGAATTAATTTTATTTATTTTTTCATCTGGGCTTGTTTGTCCAACACTTTGTTGTATATGTGGTGCTGGGGTTTGAACCTGGGTCCTCGCACATGCCTGGCAAATGCTGTCACCACTGAGCCACCGCTCCAGGCTCCCTGAGTCCTTTTAACGTACCTCACTTCATCTTTGAAGCTTCTTTGTACCTAGCAAAATATTCCAGGCTTTTCTAACCCTCATTTCCTGTCTCAGACCCAGAATCAGCCATTTCTTCAAGGACCGTGCTTCCTTCTAATGAGAAATGGCCTTTTAAGGCTGCAACCTCATTGCTAGGAAGGCTCATTTCTCCTGGACTGGCTATTATTCCTAGGCCTGTTCAGTGAGCAAAGCTCCCAGACACATCTGTAAACTACACACTAGAAGTCTACACTGGTGCTTTTAATTCTATCTTAGAAGTCAGATTGCATAGCTGCTTTTATGCTCTTGTTTCCTAACAAACTGAGAATTCTGGTTCCCATCGTCACAGTGGATGACAGAATGACAACAATCCATCTTGAGTCATTTGCTTTATCCCATGTGACACACACTGCAGTCTTGGAATAATAATACTAATATTTCCCATCTTACAGTTCCTGAGAACAATTTTAAAATTTTGCATATGCAATCTCATTCCCTCTCTAATTTTCTTTAAAGAGAGAGGTAAAGAGTGAGAGAGAGAGGATCAATTTTATTTATTTTTCATCTGGCCTTTGTTTCTCTGACACTTAGTTAGGTATGTGGTGTTGGGGTTCGAACCCAGGTCTTCACACATGCCAGGCAAGTGCTCCAACCTCTGAGCCACTGCTCCAGCCTGTCCCTCTCCCATTTTTAGGCTTACTCTATCAGGTTATAAAGTCTTTAATACTATACTCTTCCTTTCGCCAATCAGCCAGTCTTAATTCTACAAGTAGGTAGTAATGCTCACCTTCAGTCTTTATACTGACGCCTCTCTATTTGCTTTTGTTGACTGTAGTTCATTTTCTAATAGATTTCCTTGGAAAAGGCTCATGGGAGGAATATTTCCTGAGCTCTTATATGTTGGTAAGAGTCTATCCCCTTTGTATTTGAAAGTCAGATTTGATGAATGAAAACCCATAGCTCTTCAAGATGGTGACCCACTGTGGCGGCAGGGCAGCTCGGGCGGGTGCTAGTCTCAATTGGAGTGGACATTGCCTGAGCCAATTCATGGGTCCATTGGGGCCAGGAGGACTGCTGAATTTTCTTTCCAGAATTCAAACTTGGGTTTGAATATGTGATGATTCAGGACTACGATTTGCATCGAGGAGGGTCCAGCTCCCTGTCATCTTTCCAAATGGCCTTGCCTGGAGGCTCTGCCATTTCTGACTTCAGTTCAATTCACCCCATATCTACGCATATCTAAGCCAAGTGAGGTTAACTTGCAGGTGGACCTGGTCTGAGCGCAGACTTCTTTGGAAACAAAAGCTGTTCATGTCTGCCTGCTCTCCCTTCTCCCCTTTGCTAACTCCATTTGGAGATCTTGCCCCATCTGGTTCAGCAAAGGCTGATGAGGGGCCCTCAAAAGTGCCTCAGACAAATAAAAAAAAAAGTATCATCTCTCACTGTGTCTGCATTTCTCCTGGAAGTGCTTGAAGAGATGTGAGCTTGGGTTTGAGTTTCTTCTGGGGACTCCAAGGACCTTGGAGGCCTACAGACTCTCTCCCAAAGGGAAACCTGAGACACCCAGTGTTATGAATTGAATGTGTCCCCCTAAAATTCATTTTTTAAGTTGTAGCCCCAAATGCATCAGAACATGATCTTATTGGGAAATAGAGTCAGTTAGGTTGAGGTCACACTGGAAGAGGGTGTGCCCCTAATCCAGTATGCCTGGAGTCCTTATAGGAAGGGGTGATTTGAATGCAGGCATGCCTATAGGCAGGATGTCTTGTGAAGATGGATTTGGTTGTCACAAGCCAAAGAACCATGAGGATCAAGGAGAGACTTCGGGAACAGACCCCCCCACCCCAATACCTTTAGAGAGAGCTCAGGTCTGCAGGCACCTGGGCTTCACTGGTCTTGCCTCCAGGACTGTGAGACAGTAAATTCCTCTTATTCTAAGTCATCCTGATTATGATGTTTGTTACATCAGTCACAGGAAACTAATATACTTAGAGATCCTGTGGATCAGATGCAAAAAAATAATCAAATAACCCAATTAATACATGGGCAAATGAATTAAACAGACACTTCTCAAAGGAAGAGATATAAATGACCAACAAATATATTTTAAAAGTTCAACATTATTAGCAATTAAGCAAATCAAAACTACACTGAGATTTCATCTCACACCAGTCAGAATAGCAGTTTTCAAAAATACAAATAACAATAAGTGCTGGAGAGGATGTGGAGGAAAAGGAACACTTTCACCCTGTTATGGGATTGTAAATTAGTACGGCCACTATGGAAATCAGCATGGAGGTTCTCAAAAGAGGAGGTATGAAACCACCATAGGACCCAGCTGTATGACTCCTCAGTATTTATCCTGAGGAATTACAGCCATCTTACTACTGTGATCTGTGCATACTCATGTTTATAGCAGCACAATTCACAATAGCCAAACTTTGGAACCAGCCTAGGTGTCCATCAATGGATAAATGGATAAAGCAAATATTGTATATACACAATGGAGTTTTATTCAGCTGTAAAGAAAAATGAAATTATGTCATTTGCAGGAAAATGGATGGAACTACAGACCACCAAGTTAAGTGAAATAAGCCAAACTCAGAAGGTCAAGGGTCGCATGTTTTTTCTCATATATGGACGCTAAAGAGCAAAAAGGAAAAGAAAGGTTGGGGGCAGATGTCATGAAAATTGAAGAGAGATCTATAGAGGAAAGGGACCAAGGAGAGGGAGAAGGGGCAGGAAAGAGGAATTTCTGGGGACAGATATTGGTGAAATTATATTGTTAAAAATATATACTCGGAATCCCCGTAACTCAGGGGTTACAGATCCAGAAGCCTATGGGGCCAGGAAGATGATGTAAGCCAGGAGGCCAGCGGGTATCCAGGAGCACACTCACCCTCTGAATGCTTCTAACCCACTTTTGCACGTTGAAAAGTATCGTTACAAATATGTTTAGGGGATGAAGCGGTGGCTTGGCGGTTATGGTACTTACCTGGCATACACAAGGACACAGATTCGAACCCCAGCACCACGTACACAGTGAAGTCTCAGAGCAACGAAAGTCACATGAAAAACTAAATTTAAAAAATTGATTCTCAAAAAAACAAAATTGATTCTCTCTCTCTCCCACTGTCCTTCTCTCTTTAAAAAAAAAAAAACCAAATATCTATGTTTAGATATGAATGTGAGTATTTAGAATGAGAAAAGGAAATGACAATAAATTACAAAATTTTAAAAGCTGTTGAACCCCACAAGTAATTTCAAACACCAAGAACCTGATTTCCTGGCTGGAACTCAGGATGAGGGTGTCCGGAGCTGCCAGAGTGAAGGAGCGCCTTTGAGGACTAGTGACTCCCTCCCATGCTGGGATTGTGTGAGCCCCTCAGAAATTAGGCAGAACCTGAGGAGGAGGAAGAATCGTAAACTGACTGAGATTTCTAACTGAATCTGTGTTCATCTCCCCATCTCCCTGTCCTCCCACAAGAGACCAAGCATGCTTCAGCCTCAGGGCCTTTGCACTTCCTGTCCCCTCATCCAGATGGACCCTCCTTCTCTGAAGCTTCCTGGACCCTCACTCTTATAGGTCTCTTTACGAATGTCACCTCATAGGGGTATTTTCTCAGACCATCCTATATAAAATAACAGTCCATCAACATCTGACCCTTCCTCTTGCTTGGTTTTTCTGCAGAGTACTCATCAATACTTACGGCATGCCATTATATATTTATTTTATTTCATCTATCTTGCCCACTGAACTGTGAATTAAATTCCGTAGTGGCAGAGATTTTTATGCAACACGTCTAGGAATACATTCTTCTCCCTTCCTCCCCACAAAATATTTCTTGATAAACATCTGTGGAATTGACTGGTTAAGTCTCTGCTGCCTCTATAAATAGAAGCGTATGTAAGAAGTTGCATTTGTATAAGAAAAAAGAAGTAAAAGTTCTACTTATCAGAACGTGTACCTGACTTTTCTCCGCTTGGTGTTGAAATAGATAGCTTTGTGAGTCTTGCTGTCTGCAAGTGTCTGTTATTTGCCCCAGGTTTCTACGTTTCTGTAATCCTGTGATGTGTGTCAAGGATTGTGGAAATGCTGGCTTCAGGAACTCTGGACAGCTCACCCTGAAATATAAAGCTGGGTCTTAATGACTCCAAGATGCCCAGGATAAGTCAGGAGCACCCAGCTTGCTTTCACAGAGCAGTTGCAGCTTTGGGGGATAATTGAAAAGATTATCACCAGGAAATCGTTTACAGGGCAAGCAAACTCCAGACGAGGCCAGCACCACCCCCGGCCCCCACCTGCTTCTTATTTCACATGAATGATTTTCTAAGCACAGAGGACAGAATCCTGCATGGGAGGTTTGTGTTTCTCCAGGGATAAAGCAGGGCACTCAAAGAGGTCAGGGATGCCCAAGTCATCAAGGAGAGGAAACAGACCTGAGAACTGGGGTGCTCCTTGAGGGGGCAGGATGGCTCTGGTTCAGGGCCACAAACTCACATGCCTACAGGGACTAGGCAGGTGACTTAAACATGCAGCAGCAGCCAGGTGTGGGCCAAGGCAGCCAGGCCATCGTATTCCTCCTCAAGGGGGTAGCTTTGATCAAACATCACCAAACAGGAACACAGATCTAGCGTGGCCAGATTTTCAGATTTCTTATTCAAAGTCAGAAATCCAAATGTGTATATGAAATCTTTCAATTTTATTTTTTTTTCAATTTAAAATGATGGGAACAGAAGTACTGTTTTCCAGTAAATATTTCCATGTAACAAACCACCCCAGATTTAGTGACGTAAAACAACCTTTTTATTATGTCTATGGCTTCTCTGTGTCAGAAGTTTGGACGGGGCAGTGGGTCAGCTTCATGGTGTCTGGGGCTTCAGCTGGGAAGATTCAGACGGCTGGTGCTAGAACCATCTGGAGGCTTCTCCACTCACATATCTGGTGCCTGAGCTGGCATGACTCAGGCCAGGCTCAGCTGGGGCCATCTGGAGCACCTACACATGGCTCTCCATGTGTTCTGGGCTTCTTGGGCATGGCGGGGTATCCTGGAGTGGGCACCACAGGCGAACCAGGTGGAAGTTGCATGGCCTTTTGTGACCTGGTCTCTCTTCTCATAGTACCATTTCTACTGTACTTTACTGGTCAAAGCAGCCAACCCACCCAGGAAAGGAGGACACGGTCCCTATCTCTTCATGGAAGAGCATCAACAAATTGGAAGCCATTTTTGACTCTTCATTGTGTGCACCATGCCAAAAGGGTCTCAGGCTGGATTGGGTCAGAATGTTCGAGCAGCATCTCTGAAGGGGAGAAGTGGATGGGGATCCAACTTGCCCAGTGACGACTGCTAGTGACGTCCCCAGATCAGAGATGTGGGTGTGGAGCCAAGAGCAGGGGATGCTCCCATGAGTGGCTTTCCTCTGTTCCAGACCCCATGCCAGGCCCCAGCATGCCACCTGCACATGCCCTATCTGTCCTCTGACCACAGCATGGGCCCATCTCCAACCTCAGTCTGATCCCAGAACACATCTGCAAACATGGCTAAGGCATCGTCTTCCTCCTGGACCCAGAGCCCCAGCCATTTCCCCTTCCTCTTCCTTTCTTGGAGAATCTTTTTGTAACTTTGTGGACCCGAAGACCTGATTCTATCCTTACTCTAGTTGCCATAAATTGAATGTTTCCCTGCCCCAAATCCATATGCTGAAATCTAATCCCCAGTATAAAGCTGTTTGGAGATGAGGGCTTTGAGAGGTAAATAGGACTAATGCTTTTATAAAAGAGGACCCAGAGATCTCTTTCACCCCTTCCACCATGTGAGGACACAGTGAGAAGCCATCTGTGAGCTAGGAGCCAAATTCATCAGCACCTTAGTCTTGGACTCCTAGCTGTCTGTCATTTAGAAGCCACCCAGTGTATGGTAGTTCGTTAAAGCAACACAAACAGACCAAGACACTAGGCAATCCAGCACGAGTGTCTCCATTGGGTCAACTAATTTCCAAACGGGAAATAGCTTCCTCTCTGACTCAGCCTTCAGAGGCCGTCTCAGAGGGGTGTACAGGAAAGAATGCACAGGACACAAGCCTGCCCATGGGCAGGGACAGAGCTAGCATGGGCACTGCTGTAGGCATTATTCTGGCCTCTTTGTCCTTCCTTCATGGAACACAATGAGTCTTTGAAATAACTGTTCCCAGTTAAGAGATGAGCAAACTGAGTTTCATACAAAGTACAGGCAAGTGGTTGGTTTCATACCAGACAGAACCATGGGATTGACTCAGAGGCACAGGTAGGCAGGACAAGGGAAGGCCAGCCTGCTTAGAGTGCAGGAGGTAGGTTAGGGGGAACTGAGGTCAGTCGGGCAGGAGGGTTTAAACTGTGAAGAGCCTTGTGGGCTCAACAAAGAGTCATGAACTTCATGATTGAGGCAGTAGGGAACCATTCATGGTTCTGGAGCTGAGGGTGAAGACCAGCGATGAAGCAAGAAATGACTTACAAAGTTTTGTTCTGCAGATCCTCTTTCCCACGCATTTCCCCGTTTGATTCCCACCTGTGTGGTTAGGCTCTGCATTTGCCATGTAAGCAAAGTGTCCCAGGAGTTACAATATGCAAATTGCTGGAGGCAAAGACAACACAGAATTCAGGCCTCCTGGCTCCATAGCCCAACGAGGAGCAGGGGGGCTGCGTGACGTGGTGGACATGGCCATTCGTTCTGGCTACCAAACGTCACTTTCCTTCATCCCCTCTTTCTTCATGATAACTCTCCCTCACCTTTAACTCCCAGAGTCTAGTGGGGCTGTCAATCATGCAGTCTTAAGTGGCGCAGGCACAAGTCCAGGATGACCATCAGAGTCCCTCTCGGAGTGACATGGAGGCTGGAGGAGAGGGCCTCAGGCTTTCTATAGGGCTTTCCACATGAGGAACCATATTTACTGTCACATGGGGAATGCCTGCTGAGCATGAAGCCAACAAAGAGGCCAGCTAAGCTGAGGGAGGAAGGAAGAGTGGCCTCAGCACACCACGAGGACCCCCAGACTCAGCCATGCCTGGGCTTCTGCATTCTGAGAGACACTTTGATTTGGTGTTGTCACTTGCTCCCGATGCAGCCCTCACACCTAAGCCTGTCTTAGAAGTAAAAGAGACTTGGCTTCTCTCTAACCCTCAATTTCTTCATCTGTAAAATGGGAATAATCAAAATAACAAACTTACAGTTTCTTAAGAATTAAAAATACTTCATAAAATGCAAGATAGCAAGAAAAGAAAAGGATGGAAGGGCTTGAGGGACAGGGATAATGGAAAGGGATCAAAATTGCTGTCATTTGCAAAAGATATTCTTATCTTCATAGAAATTCTAAACTACAGATGCACTCTTGGAGTTCTTAACGGAGTTCAGCAAGGTTGCCGGATAGATGATCAATATTCAAAGATAACAGTGCTTCTATGTAGAAATCGTTTCTAATGTTATAAATATGGCAATCCCAACCCTCCAGTTTATAACAGAATGCAATTTTAGACAAAATCCCAGCAAGAATTTACTGAACTTTACAACTTGATTCTAAAATTCCTGTTGGAGAAAGAAGGACCAAGAATACCAACCCTAAAGAAAGACTTGACCCAAAAGCGATCAGGACCTATGCACCTTAAGGCTATAACAATGATATTATGGACACCAAATGCAAATTCATTGCTAGGCACCCCCTGCAAAAGAGTGTCTATCTGGATTTTAGTGAGTAATCCAAAGTAGGCGGTTATTTTAAAACAGGGCCAAGATGACAGTGCTAACAGTTTTTTAATTGGGAACATTAATTGGGAAGCCTGAGATGGCTCCAGCGTTTTGCTTTGGATTCCTCCACAAACAGACCAATGCTCAGTGAAAACAGTGAAAGGAAATTAGAGACCTAACCAACCAGAAACCGCCAACTACCCTGTAACTAGGGACTTTCCACCATGGATACCTAGCTGAAGCCAATCATTGGAATTTCTGTTCTGCTTCTGCCTTCCACTTATTGAAGCCGGCTGCTCTCACTGCTGACGTGGGTCTCCCTGAACCTCTTCTGGTTCTCAGCGCTGCCTGATTCATGAATCAGAGGCTCAAGTAAACTTTGCTGAATTTTAATTTATTTAAAGTTTGTCTTCGAACAGCAGAGCGGAGTGTAACTTTTATTCCTATGGTTCTTTCTCCCTGTAAGAAGATTATCCTTCCTGGGCATGGGGCATCAGACCTGGGCTCTGGTTCAATGTTACCAGTGTGAGAGAGATATAACGTCCCTTCTGAGCAGAATCCTGAAGAAGCAACCCACGTATCCGCTGTGGCTCTCTCCCCTCCACCAGAGTAGCGTAGCGTAAATTGTGTCATTCCATCGGCAAGGCCCTGGAAAAGAGGGGATTTGGCCAGCACTGCAGCCAGTCCTGGGTATACGATGAGGAAGAAATCAGCATTTGGGTTTGTTATCATAACTCAGGAAATCTGAATAGCTCAGAAATACCTAATAAATTGATTTAAATGCTGACATTTTATGCTTCATTGGAGTAAATATGACAACTTTTTGCAAACAATACATTGATTTCTTATTGTTCTGCTAAATATGAGCATTTCCCAAAATATTTACGAGGATTTATGTTTTTGAGGAAAGCATTTTGTGAGATCAAGTTGGGGTAAGGCTGCAGGTTGTTATCTTTCTCATGAGATCCATTGCTCATATTAGCTTGTTAAAGACCCTGCCAAGTCCTGCAGTAAAGAAAACTTAATTAACATTTCCTGAAATCATGTGGTGATAGGATCCTTTGCCTACCTGTTAACATATCACAACAGTCTGGAACATAGGTTTTTCTTAAATGATTTTTTTTTTTTTTGAGACATTGGGCCATGGAAAATCAGTGGGCATGTTTCAAAGGCAAAATTAAATTCTCTCATTAGTATGTCAGTCATTTCCACGAAAGTGAACGTCATCGTAAGCCTGAAAGTGGTTCCCTTGAGAATAGGGGGAGGAAGATCCCTTCCCCCTAGAGTCTCTGTATCAGAAGATTAAGCTGAGTGTGGGGAGAGGAGGTCAGTACTGTTCCCCCCACGCCAGGATGGAGGTGGCAGGCATTCCTAGCTGTCCTCCACACTTCCTGACGTTAGTGGTTTAATCAAGTCCCATTAATCCCTCCCAGTTTCAAAGCCGGCATAGGAACCACAGACTCCCACAGCCTCTGACGGGAATCGTGTGGCTAAAGCCAAGGGGAATGCTTTGAAAGGTAATTAGTGTCCTTTGAATCCAGGGCCCTTTGATTTTGCTTCCTGGCTTTAAACAGTCACAGGAGACTTTGCAGCAAGGGGGAAAAACACAAAGAGAGAAGCCCGAGCCCTGTACATGGGGCCTTCTGCTGCCTTTCAAGTTGAGCCGTGACCCGAGAGAGGACCCTGCAAATGTGACCAAGGGTGGGTGAGTTGTGGAACTGAGCTGGAAGTCATTCATTCATTCATTCAGGCTCAGATACTACACACTAAGTACCACGCTAAGCACCACGTGTACAGTTCTCCTTGGTAATTCATTCACTCAATTATTCATGTACTGCTATCTCTCTGCAGACAATGAGCTAGCTGTAAGGGCTATAAGCTTATTGATTGGTAGAAAAGGTAAAGAAGAAACAAATAAATTAATGAAAATTACCACTATTGAGAATAAAGTGTCAAGGACTAAACTGAGCACAGCTTTTACCCAGGTAAGTTCAAGGGTTATCTTTACAACAGATACTGTGCGGAGGCCACTCTGAGGAAGAAACAGTGCCTGGGGACACACTGATATATATGTCTATGCAGCTACATAAATACGTAGATATATGTCTAATATATATATAGGTATATATGAAACAACTGATATATCCGTATATATCAGGGAGTAACTCATCCATCGAGGGTTGTGCTGGCTGCCATGTTTGGGAGGATTATGGAGAGCTGAGTGAGAAGGAGGAGCCAGTATAGGATGTTGTAACAACCCTACAGTCTTAAACCGCTGAAGTGGATTTTTTTGCTCATCACCACTGACATGACTTGGCTGCGCCTCTGCTCATCCCACCCGCCTCCTCACTCTCAAGCCTGATTCCTGAGGCAGAGGGAGGACAGAATTCTTGCAGTCTTCATCCTGCTGTCCTATGCTCCAGCCTAGAAGAGACAGTGTCACTTGTACTCATAATTCATGGATCAGTGTTGTCATAGGGCCCCAACCCAACCACAAGGGGACCAGTGAGCACTCTCCTATACTGTGCCTGGGAGACACAGAAGTGGGAACGGTGTCGAGGCCAGCAATGGACCACAGTGAACTGATGGTGCAGACAAGCAGGACGTGTGAGTTTCAGGCAGAGGGAGCAGAATGTGCGGAAACACAGAGGGGGGCTGGAGCAGTGGCTCAGTGGTTACGGCACTTGCCTGGCACGCACAAGTACACGGGTTCAAACCCCAGCAACCCACGTACACAGCTAAGTGTCAGAGCAGCGAAAGCCATGTGAAAAGCTCAATAAAAATTGATTCTCTCTGTCTCTCTCTCACTGTCCTTCTCTCTTTTAAAGAAAGAAGAAAGAAAGAAACACAGAGGCCTAAAAGGGTTTTGGAGTTTTCGGGTGGCTAGAGTGCTTGCCGGGCTAACACATCAGAGCTGCACGTGTATTCCTAAAACCCCACATGAGGCTATGTTCATCTCCATTTTTGAGATGAGAAAACTGAGGGCCCAATTGTTAATGGGTAGAACTCATATTTGAACCCACTTGGTCTTATTCCAGTACATGAACTTTTAATCTCTTTGCCACATTGTGTTTAAGGCAGAGAGGGGTCCAATTCCAAAAGATCTTCAATGTCGAGCTAAGGAGCTTTGTCCTCCATAAGCTAAGCAGTAACATTTACAAGCCACGCTTATAGTTGCTTAACGTGTATGTACTTTATGTGTATGTTATGTGTGTATATATACAGATTGACATACTTATATTAAATATATAGGATTATTTTCCCTCCTAATAAGAAATGGGATCCCTGATTATTTTTAAAATGGAAGATCCTCTTCAATTACCTTTTCTTTGTCTTCTTTTGATATAAAGTTAAAGAAAACATGTTCATGGTCGCTGAAATAAATTTTCCCTGTCAAGAATGCACTAAGGAGGGCTGGAGCAGTGGGTCATGGGAGAGCATTTGCCAGGCATAACCGAGGACCCACATACACAACTAAGTGTTGGAGAAGCAAAAGCCAGGTGAATAAATAAATAAAATTGATTCTCTATTTCTTTCTCTTTCACTCTCTGTCTCTCTTAAAAAAGAAAAAAAAGTATACAATAAGGAATGTTGGGACTGTGGGAAACTAGGACGAATCCTTCCCTGTGCAAAGATGGCAGCCAGTGTTCACTTCCATACCACTGCTTCATGGGACGATGTGGAATAATTTAGATATTTGGGAAATCTTCTGATTTTAGATATTGATTTAAAGGACAGTACAAGCCTAAAAAATACATCCAGGGGCCAAAAAATTCTTCATGGGCTTGAATTTGCATTCAGCACATGGGAGCCAGCCTCTCAGATAACCTCTGATGATCCAGGTGTTTCTTCCCATGTCATCTTTACCTACATTGAATCAGGACTGACCTGTGTGGTCAGTAAAATATAGCAGAAGTGACAGCATGTGGCTTTTGAATCTACCTCAAAGTGGCACTGAAGTTTCACCTCCTTCTCTTGAATCACTCACTCTGGAGTCAGCAGTTGCCACACCTTGAGGATAAGCCGTCCTCTCTTGAGGCCAATGTTATATGGTCTTGATCCAAAATGTCCCCCAGAGGTCCACATGGTAAAGGCTGGGTTCCAGCTTGGCACTATGGGAGGTGGTGGAAGTTTTAAGGAGGGGCCTAGTGGGAGGATTTGTGATCACTGGACCTGTGTCCTCAGAGAGAACAGTGGGACCCCAGTCCTGTCCTCCTCCTTCCTCTGTTGCTTCCTGGCCATGAGGTGAGTGGTTGGGCCATGCACACAGCCACCATGATGTGCTGCCTCACTATAGGCCTAAAAGCATTGGGGTCAATAAATCATGTACTGGAGAGTCTGACACCAGGAGCCCAAATAAACCTTTCCTCTTTATAAGTTGATCATCTCAGAAATTTATTATAGTGACCAAAAGCTGAGCCATCCATGTAAAGAGAAGTGGAGATGGCAGGCCTGAAGTCAACCCACATGACATCCATGGAGTGGACCTATCAGGTTGTAGATACGTCAGCCCCAGTGAAGCCTTCTGATGAGCACAGACCCAACCAACATCCAACTGCAACCTCCTTTCATGAGGCCTTTTATTCCCTAAGCCAGAACTGCCTGGCCAAGAGGCTCCCAAATTCTTGGCCCATAGAAACTATGAGAGATCATAAATGATTATCATTGGGTAAAGTTAGCAGACTGTTGCCATAAAGGACCAGACAGTAAAACACTTAGTCTCTGTGAAGCACAAGATCTTTGTCACAACTCTTTGGATTGCAAAGGCAGCCATGGGCTACACATAAGCAAATGGATCTGGCTGTGTTTCAATAAAACTTTATTTACAAAAACAAACAGCATGCCAGATTTGGCCTGAGGATCATAGTTTGCCAACCCCTATTTTAAACAACTACATTTTATAATTTGTTATGCTGTAGTATCTAACTGCCTCACTTTCTGAAGTTTTGGAGTGCACGGAATAGTTTGTTTTGGACAAAGCACATGTTTGGTGATTTGGAAGCCAGATTAGAAGATGATTTGAAGGTGAGCATCAAAAGACAGTGGTCCCAGGATGAGATAATAGGCAGGTGTGGGCAAGATGTATGGGTCCAGGTGGTGACACAGATGTCTTTTATACACCCTGCCAACCAATGTAACAAGGATGATGTCATGGTGACCATCCCCTTTAATTCTCTCTGCTCTGTTGCTTCCCTTGAACTGTCCTTAAAGAGCAAATAGGACCTTCAGGGAGGAAGTATTTCCACAACAGGGCTGTGAAGAACCTGCAGAGCCAGCATGGCGAGAGCTCCTAAGCTGGAGATGTGGCCAACGGTACCAACTGAGTCTTGGGCCCAGAATAAACAAATGCCCTATGGAGAGTTCCAGGAACACTGTGTGCCCCAAGTTGCTCTACTACATTCATGTACCCTTCATACCTGTTCCTCATAGCCCCCTGAGGACCCCATTTCCAACCCTGCTGGATCACTGCCCAACCTGGGATAGGCCTGAGCTGGAAACATTTGCAAAATGGTGAGTACCACAGATGAAAGCCAAACGCTCATCAGCTGCGAGAAAGCGGGCAGAAATAGAGGAAGAAGAAACAGAGGAGAGGAGAAGGAAAAGGAGAGGGAAGAGAGAACCAATCAACCAGGAGAGGCTAGATACAGGGTTCAAACAACGTCAGAATCTGGCCTGTTTTCATCCATCAGTGTGGACCCCATTCTCCAGCAACTTAAAGTAGTTACAGCTTCTGGATTCCAAAGTCACACAAAACAGGGACAATCTTCTAGCAATCTCACAGCAGTGATGGGTTTCACTCTAATTGGCTCTCAGTTCTCATCCTCAAAGACCTGAACCAATCAAGGTGGGTCCAGCAAATACTTAATTCTAACTAGCTCTCAGGTCACATGCACACACACCTGAACCAATCAAGATGGTCCAGGGAATACCTAACTCTGATTGGCTCTCAGGTCACTTGCACATATAGCTGAACCAATCAGGTGGTCCACAGAATACCTACTCTGATTGGCTTAGGTCCAGCGTTCCACACTTCCAGTGCTAGACTGAAGGAAGGAAAGGCATGAATCTCTCCCCAAACTCTGGGCTTTTTCAAGAAGGAAAGGGAACGAATGCTAAGCAAGATGGAGTAAAAGCAAAACCCTTAAAGCCCTTTAGAGTTTACTGGGCCCCTTATCCTCTGCTGACACTTCTGGGGAAATGCTTCATTGAGCTTCTCCAGTCTGACTCAAGCATTTGAGGCTGTAAGTGATTGTTAGACCCGCGGTGAGAGCTGGAACCGCTGGTTGAAAATTGCCTTTCTTGTGCCTTCCTCAGATCAGGACTCGAGAGAGAAGGATGCCTCTAGGCCCGATTCTGGACCTTGGGGTACCAAGCAACACTATTTGGCAACTGCCTCCTCAGGGGCAAGACCAGGTGAGCCAGGTCCCAAAGGAGTCAATGGGGGCTCTCAGGCCAGCAGAGATTTCTGGAGTGGGTGGGGAAGGAGTATGTATGTCATCGAGGTAGGGCCTGAAGGATGGGCAGAGTTTGCGTGGAGAGTAGGGCAGAGGACAGGGCTGCTCTCCACCAGGGTTGCCTGGCTCTTGCTTTTTCTCTGGGGACCTGACAGTCTGTAGGTGAATGAGACAGATGGGCTGAGTGGGACCTTGGAATTCAGAGGAAAGCATTATATAGGGAGAGTGTCCCAAGCACAGTCCCTTTCCCAGCTTGAGGATGTCCAGAAGGCTGCCTGGTAGCAATGTTTGAGCTGAATTTTGAAAGATGAGAATAGAAAGAATTGGGGAAGGGCCTGCCCAGTGATTGGACCTTTAAGAACTGAATTAGGTCATGAGGGCTGAGCCCTCTGGAATGCACTAATCCATTCTGGAAGTGGGTCTGTGATAAAAGTCAGCCTGACTCTATCTTTTGTATGCACCTCTCTTGTCATATGATCCCCTGAAAGTCTTGCAGAGCATCCCTACCAGCAAGAAAGTCCTCATCAGATGTGGTCCCTGGAACTTGGACCCTAGTTTCCAGAACAGTGAGCCAAATCAACATATATTCTTTACGATTACCAATCTGTAGTGCTCAGTTATACCAACAGCAATGAAGCTGAGGTTCAGAGGATCCTGATACAGCCCTGCTGCTAAAGCTGAGGAGAGTCTTGACTTCTTTCTCCCAGCTCAGGAAGAGCAGGGGAGGGCAGGGGAAGAATGTTAGGATGGGAGTGACCACTTGTAAATAGGCAGGTGGCTTTGATCTTGGGAGGACTGGAGGGTGGTTCAGGGTGGATCAGGACTTCTGGTTGTAGGGGACAGAAGCCAGCCAGTGCCAAACCACTTGGCCTGAAGTGTACTTAGGCAGGATCCTGGGGCAACTTGTGTTATCAATCCAAGTTGTGTGAAACATCTGTGGGAAGATGCTGGTGTAATTTGGTATTTTCTTTCTAGAAGGCAGGGGGAAAGATGAGCTAAAGCCTAAAACATAATTATTCTTCAGCCTAGAAATTCCACTTCTAGGAATTTACCCAAAGAAAATCAATACAGATGAGGTGAAGATTTAGCCTCAGGAATGTTCCTTGCAACCCTGTTTAAATAGAAAACAACTGGAAAAGATCTGAATGCCCAAGAGTAGGACCCTGGTGTGCAACCACCAGCAGTCTGCTGACGGACACCCTTCAGTCATTCAGGCTGTTTCTGTGATAAAGACTGAAAATTCCCAGGCACTTTTGTCCATGGGCAAGTGCTGCTTTCAGAAAAAAACTGTTTAATAGTCTATAGCAAAATAAGAAAAACAAAGACAACAGCAAGATATTCATAAAACTTTTTTCCACAACATTATCTTCATTCTACCCCATTGACTTGATAACGATAATGAATGTTATTTATTTTCCTAGAGTCAAATAACAAAAAGTCCAATTAACAGTGATATAAACATATGAAAAGAAGTCTGGAGGCTAGCGAAGTATCAGTGCTCACCAAAGCTAGGCCGGTAGGGGTCTCTGTGACACAGTTTCCTGTCCTTTCCCTTGTGGTTCCAAAATGGCTGACACTGGCCTTAGCATGGGACTGTTCAAGGTAGGAAGAAGGAGGATGAAATGGCACCAACGATGTTTCCTCTTTTGTGGGAAAGCAAAACGTGTCCCTGAAGTCTGTAGCAGATTTCCTCCTATGTCCTGTTGGCTAACTGTGGTCACAAAGCTACCCTTAGCTGCAAGGGAGTCTGGGAAATTGGGAATCTGGGGAAGGGACTCCGTTTACTGTGATGATGATTAATTTCCCAGGACAGGGTGTGTGGGCCCTTGAATGAAACCAAGAAGGTAGGGATAGGGTGGTAGGAAATGGCTATTGAAAGAGCATGTCACCATGCCAGCCACACTGAGGGAAAATTGGCCACCCAGAGTAGTTTCCCTTAAGTTTGTTTTTTTGTTTTTAAAGAGAGGGACAGAGTGAGAAAGAGAAAGAATCAATTTCATTTAGTTTTTCATGTGGCCTTCATTGCTCCAACACTTTGTTGTGTACGTGATGCTGGGGTTTGAACTCGCATACTCACGCATGCCTGGCAAGTGCCACAACCACTGAGCCACCACTCCAGCCCTCCCATTAAGTTTTGAAAAATGGAATTTATTGGCTCATGAAACACTGAAGATTAGAAATTACTAGAATAGATAACTGATCTTCAACTCCTATTCCTGTGTGTCTGAGAGTTATTTAGGGATTTCCGTTAGGGTGAGAAGGTAGGAGGACGGGATGACATGCTAGCTCTCAATCTTCCTTCAACACAAACATCCCCACCTTTATCTGAATATTATATTCAGTGTATGCTTAAAATTCCTTTTGATGTGTTATGGTTTGGATGAAAGGTGTCCCCCAAAAGCTCATGTAAGACAAGGCAGGAAGGCTGAGGTGAAATGACTGGGTTGGGGGAGCCTTAACTCAATCAGTGAGTTAATCTGGGGATTAACTGGTAGCTGTAGGCTGGTAGGGTGTGGCTAGAGGAGGTGGGTCATTGGGGATGTGCCTTTGGGGTATATATTTTATATCTGGCATGGAGTTCCTCCCTCTGCTTCTTGGAGCTGTGCCTTTCACCGTGATGTTCAGCTCCACCTTGAGCCCCGAGGAATTGAGCCAGCGTTCTATGAACTAAGACCTCCGAAACTATGAGCCCTTAAATAAACTTTTCCTTCTAAAATAGTTCTTGTTGGGTCTTTCAGTCACAGCAGCAAAAGAGCTGACTACAACAATGTGCATGTTTATATGTGTGCTCATCTTCATATGCGTATATGTGTGTATATCTTAATTTGTATACATATATATATGTATACACATATATACACATACATGCACACACATAAAAATCCAGGAGGCTACCTGGCAGAGACTTCAAAGTAGTGACCCCTGGAGTCTAAATGAGTGTTTAAGATCTCTTTGACTTTCGAATGTCATTACATTGGCTGTCTACTCTCTATTACTTACAGATGCGAACACTCCTGATGCTTTTTAATATCACAGTTCACATATTTATAATAATTTTCATAAAAATTCATCTACCCTATGCACATGCATATATTATACCACCAGCTTGCATTTACATTAATGATTTGTCTCGTGGGCATTTAGTTTTTATCCTCTAGATATACTTGAGCATTACCAATGACTCTGAGTCATGGGTCGTTTTTAACTTTTTTATTTTTCCTGGTCTGTCCTTTCTAATTTTGCTAGAATCAACAGACATGGTTTTTGTAATAAGGGAAAAAGACGCCGTTTTAATTAAAAAGTAATATAACCATGTGGCCTGTGACCCTGTGGGCTGATTGGGCCACACTCCATCAGCCCCCACTGAGCCTGGCTCATCTGGGCTGCTGCTCTTCCTGCCTCCCCAGTCAGCCTCAAAAGTGTCTCCAAGTGAGTGGCTGGGGTCCCTGCCATGCCCTGTGAGTGAGGTGTGAGTGTCTGCTGGATACTGTGAAGAATGGGCCCTTCCTGGAAGAGTTTGGAAACCCAGTTGGAGTCTGAGGTCCTTTCAAATACCAAATCAAGCGTGGGGACATGGTTCCTGCAAATGCCAAATGCTTTCCTCTGACTGGGGCTGTTGATAGATATATTGCCTCATGCTAATGTGGAATTATCAGAACACAGTTCCACTCTTGGCTACTGCAAGTCACCAGGACAACATCTGGCTTGAATCTTCTCATTATGACTTAAAAAAAAAATTAAAGCTGAAATCCAAACCACCCCTTTAACACTCTGCTTCTCCTCCTCTCCCTTTCTTTTCTTTTTCTCTTGCACTCCAGAAACTTCAAGCCAATTTTGAAGGAGGTATTTAGAAACCATCCAGCCTAAGTGTGCTTGTCCCCGTGTTGCAGATGGGGACACGGCAGTGTAGGGAGAAGCAGGAACTTGCTAGATCATAAATCTTACTCACCCGAGAGGCAACCTGCAGCAAGCAGCTCAAAATACTCTGGTTCTTTACCTATAAGGAAGAATGGTGCTGCCCTGGTTGGGATGAGGGTCCATGTGTTACAGGCTTGGTCTCCACGGTGGCGCTACTGAGAAGGGGCGGACCTTCAGCAGGTGGGGTCTGGCGGGAGGTGGTCAGCAATGTGCCCTTGAATGGGATCGTGGAACCCTTGTCTCTTCAGTCTCTCTGACCCGCACCCTGGCTGGTGATTTATGCTATTTTCCCTGTTATTCTCTGAGCCATGTTGCGTGTCCCTGGCCGTAGATCCATAGCAATGGAGTCACCAATCTTGGACTGGAACCTCCAGGAACATGAGCCAAAATAAACCTGTTCTCTTTATAAGCTAATTGCCTCAGGTGTTTCATTAGAGTGGCAGGAAAATACCTAAGGCAGTCACTGGCTCCCCTGTCACCTGCAAGTGCTCCCTTCAAGATACAGTCAGGATAGTAGGCAGGAATGGGCCTGGTGATCAGTAAGAAACCCAGGCAAGCATTAACTCTTGTCATTTTCAAAGGCATCTACTTGATTGATAGCAGAATTAGATCTTTCTACAACTCGAATCCTGATTCCTAATTATAGTGTCATCTATAATATATTTGGGAGGAAGGACGTGGATGACAATGACAATTGTATCTCCCAACATATGAGGTGTTGCCTTACGGGTTGTATGAATCGTGCCCCACCACAGGTAAGAGCAAAGGGTGGGGTCAAGCAATGGCCTCCAGAAAGTTGAGCACTCTTTAACCCTGTTAGAGAAGCAGGGGTAATGACAGGGGGCAGAAATAAATGGGGGGCCCATGTTTACAGGATTAGGATTCGCACACTGCGGTCTTGACTTTCTCTCACTGATCTCTGTACCTCTCAGCCCACCGCGCAGTGCTTCTGGGACGTGTGTGTAAGAAGCTCCTGGTGATCTCGCATCCTCTCCCTACCTCTTTTTCGTTGAGTTCTCTCTCTTCTCTGATCTTCCGTCCTGGGCAAATTCCTAACAACTTCTTCCAGATTTTTCCTACCATCTTCCTACCCACCAGCCAGGCACTTTCATATTGATGGGACCATGAAGAGTTGATAAAATTGGCTTCTTTCTAAATATTACTCGCTTTCAAGACTACTTCTGGGTGAGGGACAAGAATCCCTATGTTGGGAGCCTGTGGTTCAACTTAGGCTTCTCCCTGGAGCTCCTGCTGAAGCAAATCTCATTCTCGATGCCAGCAAATGATGGCCTCTTGGAAAAGCTTGTGAACAAAGGAAGAGAAAAGAGAACAGCACGTCAAAATAGCTGAAGATTTTAAACCTTATTACACTTCTGTGAAGCATCTACTTAAGTAGAGCTCAGTGATCTTAGCTATTACTCTTCTCATTTACCCCCCAACAGTAAATACTACCCAAATACTCACTCTTGAAAATTTACCATTTATGTAAACTTATGTGCACAAAAGTGCACATCTCTCCATGTGCCGTTTCCTATCACAGAGTGAACCATCACCTCTCATGTCTCTTAGCTACCACTTTTTCCCTTATCACGACTTCCAACACATGCTCATGGAGTTTTGCAGGATGTATTTGTTGCATCTGACTTCTTCTACTTAAAGTTATTGTGAGATTCTGGGGCTGGAGCGGTGGCTCAGCAGTTACGGCACTTGTCTGGCATGCGTGAGTATGCGAGTACCCAGCACCACGTACACAATGAAGTGTTGGAACAACACAGGTCTTGTGAAAGACTAAATAAAAAATTGATTCTCTCTGTGTCTCTCTCACCCTCTCAATATCCCTCTCTATTTTAAAAAACGTTATTGTGAGATTGATCCATGTCATTGCATGAAATATTAACTCAATTATTTTTGTTGCTCTTTAGCACTCTATCACATGAGTATACCACAATCCATTCATTCATTCTACTGGTAATGCACTTTGGAATTGTTCCCAGTTTGGGGCTATTTACAGATAATAATTCTGTGAACACTTTGTACTGTGTACATCTGGTACACATGAGAACTCATTTACACTGGGTATAAACCAGGAATAGAATTTGTGGGCTATTAATGTACATATATTTGGCTTTAATAGATTCTGTTCTGCAAAGTTGTTGCAACAATTTAAACCAAGATGTGTAGAAGTTTCAGCTGCTCTATATCCTTGTCTATCCTTGGCATGGTCAGAGTTTGCTGCCGTCCTAGTGAACGTGAAGAGGTGCTTCCCTGGGGCATCAACTTCCACTTTCCCAGTAACCTGTGAGGTTGTGGTTATTTGAATATTCACTTTTGGGAAGAACTTGTCTTTTCCTTAATAACTGGAGGTGCTCTTTCTATTTTCTGGTTAATAAGTCCTTTATTGCTCACTTATACAGCAATGCATTCTCTCACTTCACACCTTACCTTGTCTTTTTTCTAAGGATTTGCCTATTCCGGACATTTTATATAAATAGAATTATGTAACATGTGACTTTTTAGTCTGACTTCTTTCACAGAGCATTTTCAGGCTCATCCGTGCTATAGCGCGTTTCAGCATTCCGTTCCCTCTGATAGATGAGGAATTCTCCACCGGATGGTTGTAACCCATTTTGTTTGTTCATTTACCAGGTGATGGACAAGTGTTGGTTTCGTTTTTTTTTTTCATAGGAGTCGTTCTGCTACAGACGTCTAGGCACAGTCTTGTATGACCATGCTTTCAGTTCTCTTGAGTACCTATCAGATTGGGATTGGGTTATACGGTAACTCTATATTTAACGTTTTGAGGAACTACCGAAAGGGCTGCATTCTCTCATGTTTCCACTGGCAGTATATGAGAGTTACAGTTTTTCCACATTCTCACCAATATTTGTTGTGACTCACTCTTTCATAATATCCATTCCAGTGGGTGTGTAGCGGTAGGTATCTCACTGAGGTTTTGCTTTGCATTTCCCTAATGACTGCTGATGTTGAGCACCTTGTCATATGCAGATTCATTTGCCTGTCTTGGGTGGAAAAATGTCTACTCAAATTCTTTGCCCATTTTTAAATAGCATGGCTTATTTTTTTTTGAGTTGCAAGAGTTCAGTGTATATTATAGATGCTATAACCTTATCTACCATATAATTTGAACATATTTCCTTGCATTCTGTAAGTTGTCCTTTCGTTTTCTTTGTAGCATTCTTTGAATATTTACAGGTTTTGATCTTTTTTCTTTGGTTGCTTGAGCCTAGGTGTCAAATCTAAGAAACCATTGCCCACTACAAGGTATTGGAGACTTCCTCTAAGTGTTAGACTGAGTTTTATAGCATTCCCTCTAGATGTTAGATTTTCATCTGTGTTTAGTTAGTCTATCTATCTGGATTGAGATAAGGGTCTACTGTCAATCTTTTATACCTGGTTGTCACAATATCATTTGTTGAAAAAACTATTCTTTTTTTTCCATTGAATAATCTTGATATCTTTGTCAAAAATTAGTTTCCCATAAATGTATGGATTTGTTAATGGACTCTCATTCTATTCCTGTGATCCATATATCTATCCTTATGCCAGTACCACACAATCTTGATTACTATAGCTTTGTAGGAGATTTTGAAATAGGGTCTGATGAGTCCTCAAATATTATCTCTCTTTTTAAGGTTATTTTTACTATTTTTGCTTTTGCATTCCTCACATTCCATATGAATTTTAGAGCAGATTATCAGTATCTGCAAAATTGTCAGCAGGAATTTTGATAGGAATTGCATTGAATCTATAGATAATATTGCCAATATGATGTCTTTCAATCCATGAATACAGATGTCTTCCATTTATTTAGATCTTTAATTTCTCCCAATAATACCTTATAGTTTTCCATGCACAAGTCTGATACTTTTTCATTAAATTTATTCAGAAGCATTTTATTTGCTTATTTATTTGATGCTCTCCTGAATAGTATTGCATTCTTTATTTCGCTTTCTGATTGTTCATTGCTGATGTACAGAAATCTAATTGATTTTTTCCATATTGGTCTTGTATCTTCCAATCTTGCTGAAATCTTT
This sequence comes from Aplodontia rufa, assembly GCA_004027875.1. Lineage (NCBI taxonomy): Eukaryota > Metazoa > Chordata > Mammalia > Rodentia > Aplodontiidae > Aplodontia > Aplodontia rufa. The sequence continues at coordinate 73,541 of PVKS010003347.1, read as the reverse complement.
CATTAACTTCTATTGTGTGTGTGCATGTGTGTGTGTGTGTGTGTGTGTGTATGATCCTTAGGATTTTCTACAAGATCATGATCATGTCATCTATAAAAGAGAATACTTTTCTTCCCGTCCAATGAGGGCCTTTTGTTTCTTTTGTGTTGTTATTATCATATAAATTCTATCTTTATAGATTGTATGAACATCAACACCTATATCTTATTATTTCTTGACATAGTCATCTAAGTCAGAGGAGAGAAAAATATCTATAAACAAAAATCTATATTTACACTGTATTTATTTATGCTATATACCTTTACTGGTGTTCTCTTTCTTCATGTGGATTTTAGTTGTTAGCATCCTTTCATTTCAGTCTGAATTCTCTTTATTATTTCTTGCAGGGCAGATTTGCTAACAACAAATACTCTCTATTTTAATTTATCTGGAAATGTCTTAATTTCTCATTTTTTTCAGGATAGCTCTGCAGAGTAATAGAATTTTTTTGCCCTATAATCTTTTCCTTTCAGTGCTTTGAGCATGTCATCCCACTGTCCTCTGACATCCATGGCTTCTAATGAGAAGTCAGCTGTTAATCTTATTAAAGATTCCTTTAATTTCTTTCAATAGTATCTTGTAGTTTTCTATGGAAGATTAAATGATCTTGGATGAATCCTTTCTTGCTTTCTGATTTCAAGATTCTGTCTTGTATTTGACTTTTTACAGTTTGATTTTGATGGACCTAGGTGTGTATCTCTGAGTTTATCCTACTTAGGGTTTGTTAAGCTGATTGGATGTGTAGATTAAGGTTTTTTCATCAAAATCTTCCCCTTTGGAAAGAAGATGTTATGTTTTTTGATGTCCCACAGATGTTTGAGGTTATGTTCATTCTTCTTCATTCTGTTTTCTTATCTTCTTCAGACTGGATAATCACAATTGACCTACTTCAAATTGGTTGATTCCCTTTCTGTGTGCTCCAACCGGCTGTTGTGTCCTAGTGAATTTTTTATTTTAATCATTGTATTTTTCAGCTTCAAATTTTCCATTTAGTTCTCTTTATTTATAACTTGTATCTCTTTATTATTATTCTTTATTTGATGAAACATCATTCCACTTTCTATTAGTTCTTTAGACATGATTTCTTTTAATTCTTTGAACATCTTTAAAAGAGACTATTCAAAGTCTTTTTTATGGTAAGTCCAGTGTCTGGGATTACTCAGGGTCACTTTCTATTGATTGCTTTTCTTCTGTGTCAGGACCATACTGTCTTTTTCTTTTCATGCTTCATAATTTATCTTTGTTGAAAATTGAACGTTTTATATAACATAATATGGATAGTCTGGAACTTAGATTCTGTCTCCAGGTCTTGTTGCCACAGTTTGCTTTAATTACTTTTCTGAATTAATTCTGTATCATCTATATCCTTTTTGTGTGGTGGCAATGAAATCTCTACTCAATTGCCTTAATGGTCAGCTAATGATTAAGTAGAGATTTCCTCAAGTACTTTGGACTAATAAATCTCCCATCTTTTCTGAGGGAATTTTCTGTTTAAGGGGCATTCTCAAAAGTCTGAACAACTCTGCCTTAGCCTTCACTCCCTGCTTATGTAGAGTTTCAAGGTGAGAGTTTAGAGTCTTCTTGGGTCTTTCCTGGGCAACACCACACATGGATTTCCAGGATCCCAGGAATATATCAGAGGTTTTAAAGTCCCCCATGGGCATCTCATTTTCCTTTCTTTTAAGCTTTTTGGTTAACCTATTATTTATCCCAAATTTCATCCATCACCAAAACAATCCCCAAATTAAATAATTGCCTCAAAATGTTTTTAATAAATGCCCCCAGTGAAAAGGCAGGGGAAAGGCTTTTTGCACTGGGTGAGTTCTGAGTCAGGTAAAGTAAAAACAGCCCTGTGAGTGAAGCTTTCCAGGGAACCCCACATATTGACAGTTCTCAGGGATTGTGGCTTTGAAGGAGCTTTCACCCTCTTCTGTCCCCTCTGGTGGTGGCTGCCAGACTGCTGGTTTTGACTACAGATATTACAGAGCTGGAAAGAGGAGGATGGAATAGGGTGAGTATGAACCATGAATCAACAATCCCTCAATTGCTGCAAAGCTTTGATTAATCTTGAGAGTTCTGAAAAAGTTGGCATTGACCACTTTGGCCCCTTTCCTTGTTGCATTTGTGGAAGAGAGAATGTTTGGAAGTCGAGCACCACAGTTTTCACCGATATCACACCGGTTCTAAACATTTTGTAAATATTGCCATATTTAATTTTCACCACAACCCCATAATGCAAGTATTCTTTTTATCACTATCTCCATTTTACAGATGAGGAATCTGAGGCCTAGAGAGGTGAAGTGACTTGCGCAAGGTCACACAGCCAACAGGTGGTAGAGCCAGGCTTCAAACACAGTTTGACTCTAGGGCTGGCAAGCTCACTGACATCTTTCACCCCCCCGCCCCCCAGAATTGAAAGGTACAGGAGCTCCAGAGATCAGGAAGCCTAATTTTTTTTTAAGATGAGCCCTTCATTTCATGTGTGGCATCAGAACCTGGTTCCCATGGGCTTCTCAAGTCCCAGCCTTGCTGCTGTTCCATCTTGTGAGCCTTGGTGGATCACTCCTTCTCTTTCTGCCTCAGCTTCTCCACATGTAAAATGAAGGCATTGGCTGATATCCTCTGTTCAAGATTTGAGGCCTTCCCAGAACTTGGAGTGTGTACTGCAGATTCTCTCCATAAAGTTGTGACCACTGGTTGTGTCCAGACCTAGGCATTTGCTGCTACAGAGCATGCCCTGTCCACCCAGAGCCCTTCCTTAGTGGTCAGCAGCAGCCATCAGACTGCTCTGTCCCCAGCCCAGTCACCTAGGGACTCCAGATAACTCCAGAGGAGACATCTGCCTGAGCAGGTGGTCACTGACAGCAGGGTCCTATATGAGTTCTGCTGTGGAGTCCAGACTGCTAATTCCCCTTCTGGCTCTTAGTCTGGGCTTCCTGAGGCCAAGCAGGGGCCAGGCTGGGAAGGAATTGTCTTTTATTTCATCTCTTTGTCCCCAACTTCTGTACCCTACCTCAATTCTCCTGTTCAAAAAAGTCTGTAAGCACCTGCCTCTGCTGCCAGAGCATAAAGAACTTTCCTAAACATTTGGTTCACTCCTCTCCTTGACCTACAAGGCCTGGCTTATACTTGGCTTCCCTGCTGCCTTGCTGACCTCCTGTCCCAGCCCCCACCTTCCTCTCTGGACTCTGGACACACATGCCAGGTGCACACTGACCTCAGGACGCTTACACTTGCTGTTCCCTCTGCTGGGATGTCACCCACTCGCTTCCTTCTCTTCTTCATGTCATCACTCTGGTGTCTTTTGCCAGTGAGGCCTTCCCTGGCCTCCTCCTTAAGATGTGCCTGCCTCATTCCTCCTAAGTCCCCGCTCCTTTCTACTTTGCTTTTTTTCCCCCTTAGGACAATATTTATTGCATAAACCAATAAGCTGTTTTCTTGCTCAGGCTGGTTTCAGTTGTCCCTCCACTGCACACCAAGTCTCTGTGAAGACAAGGGGTCCTCCTTTGCCAACCGAAGAGCTTGGCTTGGGCTGGGTGCATCAGAGGCCCTGACCCAAGGCAGGAGGCCTTGCCGCTGTAGTCGGCACAGGGTGTTCTGAGATGACGCCACGTGCAGGGTGACAGCTGGCCCACAGTCATGGCATTGGGACGGGCGGACTCTGATGCCGACAGATGGACTCTGCCATTCTTCCTGTCCTTGCTGCCAGCTTGGGGTTTAACCCAGCAATGGGAAATGTCTTTGCTTTTGCTCTCATTTGAGTTCGGCCAGGGCCAGCCTTTGCCACCAGGCCATGTGAGCAAGGTGGCAACTAGGGTGGTTCTGGACAGGATGAGGTTCGCGTGCTGGAGGTTAAACACCATGACCCACACCCCGTGCCACCTGCCAGCCAGGGTTCCTCTGGCGTGGTCGGTTGCGAAGTGCCCCACAGAGTGGAGGAGAGGGGGGCATTCAGGAAGTCAGCAGACCCAACACTGCTGGAGAGATGGCCCAGCTACCAAGGTCACGGGGGCATTCAACAAACTCTCATGGCTCGTCAAGCACCAGTACTTGTGTGATTCTTCAGCAATTCCCTAATCACGGTGTCCGTTAGAGTGGGGTTTGAGGAGGATAAACTGAGGCAGTACACAGCAACAGGGTACCTAAGCCACATGCCTCCTGATAAGAACAGTTCTGGAGCCCTGAAGGATGGTGGCTTGCTCTCTGCAGACTCATTCTAAACCCTCTCCACCAGCTCATTTCCCTTTCCCTGTAGCCCTAGGGGGAAATACAGTTATTAATTCCATTTTACAGATGAGGAAACTGAGAGCCAGGAAAGCTGAGAAGGGCTGCACCTCCCCTGAGCAGCCTGGAATTTCCTGGCATTCTGGCACTGTTCTTGGGAGCTGTTTTCCCCTCTCGTACAGAGCAGAGCTCACAAACGCACTAACTCCGTCTTGCCCAGTGAAATCAACTTCCCTCCCCTTTGTGGAAAAACAGATTCAGCCTCTATTTATAATTCCGTTCCTCTACTCCATATAATCTGTGCTTTCATTCCCTTTCTTTTGAACCGGTTACAATATCGGTGAGGTTTTTCATTGTTTAACGTAAGATCAGATCTTCAGATGCGTCCATTGTTATAGCTGTAGGAGAGTCATGGTTTTGGTATTTTTCTGAAAATTGTCTTTTTTTTGGTACTGGGGATTGGACCCAGGGGAATTTTACAACTCAGTCACATCCCCAGCCCTTTTAATTTTTTATTTTGAGATAGGGTCTCATTAAGTTGGTGAGTCTGGCCTCAAACTTTCTATCCTCCTGTCTCTGCCTCCCAAGTCACTGGGATTATAGGCAAATACCACTGTGCCTGGCTTGAAAATGTTCTTTTAATAGGGCCTTAGAAACTAATGACTGATTCTTATATAGTGGTTCTAAAAATTACCCCCTTCTAGTCCAGAAAAGGACCCTCTGTGCCCCTAGGACTTGGGCTTTCTGAGGACTGTCTCCCTGATGTCAATGATGCCCGGAGCTAAAAGTAGGTATTTCCAGGTGTGAACTGAGTGCACCTAGACATTCCTCCTGGGGTGCAAGCCCAGGAGTCTCTTGGACCTCTTGTTGGAATGAGGCCCTGTAAAGGAGATCTGTCCCTCACCCTCTGTGGCTGCCCCTTGTGGCCATTTGGGTGGGCCCGGGCGCCCTCTTGTGGCTTTCCTAGTCTCTGCATGGACCCTCCCTGCGTCCCTGTAGTCGGAGAGGCTTCCGGTTGGGTCCCCATGTCCTGTCCCTAGTCTGATCCTTTCCCCTCTTCCCAGTCTTTCCTGTCCCAAACTAAGGCCTTAAACACATTCCTCAGTCATGCACAGACCTCAGAACTCAGAGCTGGGGCCCCTGCAGACCGTTAATGATGCAGCTCCAGGCTCACTGCAGCTCACCCTGTCGCTTAGGATCAAGAGCACAACCAACCACTCTTGTCATTTTTAAAATGAAGATCATAATAGTTTCTAATTTAAAGAATTATGCAAATTAAAGAGATAATGTGTATTGGTCAATTCGTTGGTCAGTGCTTCTGGACCAGTTTCTCCCCACACACATACCTTCTGGGCTGCTTCCTCCTATTTCAGGGGAACTGAGACCTCACTTGCCATCAGGGGTGCAGGTCAGATTCAACCAACAGGAAGCAGAAGCAGAAACACAGCACTGCTTCTCCAAAAGTGGCAGAATCTGGAGTCTTGATTCAGCTGGAAGCCACTGCAGCATTTCCCTGCCTTCTGCCCGGAGCAAAGAGCAACTCTGACCTTGCTGGCAGTTCCCTGCAGATTCCAGTCTCTGAACACTGTCCCGCATCTTCCTGTCCCCATCCATCCAACAGCTTTGCAAGCACATTTTTTTTTCATGTTAAATGTGGAGCCAATAGGATTCAACTCATTGTTGGTGGGAGTGGAATGGGGTACAAACACTGTGGAAATCCCGTTGGCACGTCTTATCAACGCATCCTACTACTACTAATCCAGGAGTCTCCTAGGAGTTTCATGAAGATGAATGGAAACACATGTCTACACCAAGACCTGTACACAAATGCCCACCACAGGACGAATCGTAATCACTAAAAACCGGAAACACCCCAGATGTCCATCAATAAGGGAATGGATCAACTTTTGTATGTTCATGCAGTAGGGTGTCACTCAGAAATAAAAATGGAGGGAGAGATACACACAATAACACGGATGAATCTTGGACATGGCGAGACATGAAGGAGGACGTCGTTATGTGGCAGCCATGGAGGGCTGCCAGGCTTTCTTCAGGAAAGCCATTGCCAGGCGCTGGGAGAAGTGGAGTTCGCTAACAGCATCCAGCTGTGGTCCCTGGGGTAACGCTGAAGCCGTGCTCTTCACAGGCAGCCCGCCGAGCACAGACAAGATGAAAATTAAAAGCTTTTGTGCATCAAAAGACACTACGAAGGGAATAAAAAGGCAACACAAAGAAATGGAGGAAATATTTGCAAATGATATAAATCTGATAAGGCAATAATATAAACTCCTAAAAAACAACCCAATTCAAAATGAGCAAAGGGACTCAAATATTTCTCTAAAGAAAATACACAAATGGTCAATAAATACAAGAATTGATGCTCAGCATCACTGATCATCGGACAAATGCAAATCAAAACCATCACACCCATTAGAATGACTACTATAAAAAAACCCAGAAAATAACAAGTGTTGACCAGATGTGGTGAAAACTGAAATCTTTGTGCATTGGTGGGAATGAAAAACAGTACCGTTCCTCCAGAAAACAGCATATTTCCCAAGATTTGAAAACAGGGTCTTGAAGAAAGATATTTGTAGACCCATGTTCATGGCAGTATTATTCATAATATCCAAAAAGAGGAAGCCACCTACATGTCTTTTGGCGGACAAATGAATAAACAAAATATAGTAATCCATACAATGGAATATTATTCTGCCTTCAAAAGGAGGGGGATTTTTATACATGTTGCAACAGGGATGAACCTTGAGGGAATTATGCTAAATGAAATAAGCCAGTCACAAAAAACTGATTCCACTTAAATGAGATATCGAGAGTGGTCAAATTCATAGAGATAGAAAGTAGAATGTGGTTGCCACTGGTTGAAGAGCAAGGGGAACAGATCATCATTATTCATTTTGCAAGATGAGCAGAACTGGAGACAGAGAGATGGATGGTGGTGATGCTTGCCCAATACAAATGTACTTAATGCCACGGAACTGTGCACTCCTGAAAAAATCAGGATGATAAATTTTTAATTAGTTATGTGTATTTTACTATGATTAAAATCTATTTTAAAAATAATAGCTTTAGGGCTGGAGCGATGGCTCGGTGGTTACAGTGCTTGCCCAGCCTGCACGAGAACATGAATTCAAACCCCAGCACCACATACACAACACAGTCTCAGAGCCACAAAGGCCACGTGAAGAACTGAATAGAAATTGTTTCTCTCTTTTTCTTTCTCTCACTGGCCCTCTCTCTTTAAAAAAAAAAAATAGCTTTACATTAAAATTACATTTGTAAAAAAAAAGTGTCTTCTCGGGGCATCGAGTGTGCTGAGCATCCCCTTGCTAGTTAGGCACTTAGAACAATTTTAATCATGGAAGCCTTCCTGGAGGAGGTGAGATGGTCATGCTGATTCTAGGCCAAAGGAGAGGAACCCCAGTGGCCCTGGGCCCTGCCCCTTAACTCAAATCCATGGTTCCAGGGAGACAGAGAGTTTGGAATACCCACATTGCTGTCACTTAGCAACCAGGAACTGGTGGCTGCAGTCACCTGCCAAGGTCTTCCCCTCATCGTAGGCCTTGTCTCTGGTATGGGCTCCATTCTGTCCGGGTAGTGGGGGCCCAGTGGGGGAGGCACTTGACATCTGCTTCCCTTCTCAGCCCCCAGGCCTCACAGGGCAGACTGGGATTCTTGCTGATGTAGGTAAGTCCACAGAAAGTGCTGGATGGACCCTGGCAAGACACACGCAACTTCTGGCCCCAGGACTCTCCCGTTTCCCCCCGTTCATGAAAGACCTTGGGATTCAGGGTGGACAGAACGCTGCAGACTTGTGCAGGCATCAGGGCTTGCCCGAGGCTAACGACTCGTGCTCATGTTGCTGGACACAGACTTTTGGAGGCTTGGCTCACCCTCAGTTGGAGGTTGGGAGGGCCTAAGCTAATGCCCTTCTCCCTGCCACCCCTACCCCAAAGTCACTTGTAGGCACCAAAGCCTGCTTTCTGCAAGTTCTACAGCTCTCTGCCTGAGGGCTTTTCATGACCCCAGAAGCAGGTTTCACCTATGGCAAATCAGGTACGAGTAAAAACGGCACCCCAGTTCCCGTGTCCTCAATTGGAGCAACTCTGAAGACTTGTGCTATGCTGCCGCCCCGAGTCCTCCAGAAAAAGTGAGCTCCAGGGGCCCATGGAGGTGACGGACAGGCATATACTCACTCTCCCCTGTCTATCTGCCCTCCCCAAGCCTCTCCTGCTATTCCCTGGAATCAGCTCCACTCAAATCCTTGTCTCAGCATTGGCTGCTCAGGGAACCCACTCTAAGACTGGGATGACCGGCTGTACCTGCCTCTCAGAGTTCTGTGAGATGCGAGCCACAACCCGTCATAGGCAAAAAAAAAAAAAAAAGGGGGGGGGGGAAGGCATAGAGGTGAGGGAGCTTCCTGCTGAGAAGCAAGCTGCTGGGGGGAGTGGGAGCATTAGTATCTGAAAAAAAAAAAACCAACAACAAAACCTTAAAGCAATAATAAAACCATCCAAAAGCTGGTCTGCTTTTTATGCTCATGAGCCAGCAATTCCAAACAACTTCAGTGATGAAACTCTCTCACCGTTCTCTCTTTGGCCTCCCACTGATGCCCAGATGCAGAGACTGATCAACGGTGGGTGAGGAAGGAGAGAGGGTCTCATTCAGCAGGCAGCGTGACCCTCCAAACATGCAAACTCTCTGCGTTTCACACCTGCACCCCTCTGAGCATGCTGTGCCCTGCTAGTGGCACAGCTTTTCTTCTTTAATCCACTCCCAATCTCCCACTGAGGTTCTGTACAGTTGGCCATCTCCACTGCCAGCCTTCCTGTGTGCTTGCGCAACCTCTGAGCACTCCTCCAGCCTGGCACTTTTCACTCACGGTATCTTTGTTTGTAATTTTTTTTTAACCCCTAGATGTGAGGTCCATAGGGACAGGAATTATGACTTGTTCGTCTAGGCCCAGCTTGCATTAGGCACTTAGAATAGGGCTGCCACTCTGTGGGCACGTTTGAACAGTGTGCAACCTCTATAACACCACTCATGGTAGCCCAGCCTATGAAGGTTGATCCAAAGAATGAATGAACCTATGGGACGTTTTCATAACAGGAGAGGAACATTAGAAGTAGAAGGGATCGAGCAAGCAATATCAGGGAAGACTGAAAACGGAGGGCTTCTTAGTGGAAAGAGCTTTAAGTCATGGGAAGAATGTCTCAGAAAGGCGCTCCGTAGTCATCAGTTTAGCATCCCCAGAGTGTGGTCAACATACCTGTACTCCTCCCTGGATCTGCTCATCTGGAATCTTTACAGATGGGGTTCGGAATCTGGGAATCCCAGGGAAACTAAGAATAGAGTTTGGAAAGGCAAAGGGCCAGCTGATCAAGTAAGTGGTGGAATGGGGTGAGACTGGCCCACTCCAGATGGGAACAGGTCAAGAATTCACTTATTCAGTATTTATTCTTTCTTTCTTTCACTAAGTATGTATTGAGCCCAGAAGGCACCAGGTACAACTGTGTGCAAGACAGACGTGGTCCCTGCTCCCTGAAACAGTATAGTGGGAAGAAAATCATTAAGTAAAAAAGCAAACAAATAAATACTTCATATAGTGAATGCTTTGCAGAAAAGCATGGGACAGGGATAAATAGGTTATTTTGGATGGGGTGGTCAGGGAAACCCTCTCCTGAGAGGGTACAAAATGAGGTAAGGAGCTATCAGGCTTAAAATGAAGAAGCAAACCATGGAGATGTTTAGAAGAAAAAGCACTATAGCCAGAGCAAATAATACGACTGTTCCTCTGTATCTGTGGACTCCTTATCTGCAGATCAACTAACAGGGTATTGAAAATATTCAGGAAATAATTGTCTGTACAGAGCAAGTGCAAACTTTTTTCCTTGTCACTGTCCCCTAGCAACTATCTGCCATAGTGTTTACCCTGCGTTAGGTATTACGAGTGATCTAGAGGCTGTTTAAAGTGTATGGCAGAATATGTGGTTTTACGTAAATGCTACACCATCTCATATAAGGGACTTGAGCACCCACAGATTTTGGTATCTGCAGGAATTCCAGAAACCAATACCCGTTGGATACTGACAGATGACTGTGAATGCAAAAATCTGGAGATAGAACATGTGGAAGTGGGAGATTGGTTAGAAAGATACTGCACTAAATAGTCCAACTGTGAGATACTGGAGGATCAGATGAGGGAGAAGGCAGTGAAGGTGGTGGGAACTGGTCAGATGCAGACTATGTTTTGAAGGGAGAATTGAGTAGTTTTGCTGTTGGAACAGATGTGGGTGTGAGAGCAGAGGGGAGCCATGGTCACTGCAGTCAGGAGCACCAGGGATGAGAGAACAGGCGGAAAAGACATCCAACATTTAGAGGGTCAGCTGCAGGGTTGGGGATAGGCCATACACAGGTTCCTGAGGACCAGGGGGAGGACTTTCCCTTTGAGTGTGGTGGGAACTCTGCAAGGTTTCCTTTGAGCAGAATGACACGAGCGGACTTGTGTTCCAACAGTTTCTCTCTAATGTCAGGGTGAAAAACAGACTGTTGGCAGACAGGGATGCATTTCAAAGGCTGATGCCTGTCATCCAAGTGAGAAAATGACAGTAGCATGGCCCACAGGCCTGACTGGGATGTGGCAGAACAAATTTACTTGAGCAAAAACAATAATGGCATTTTCAGAGACTTGTGGAAGCTATAATAGGCAGTAAAAATCATGAAGGAAACAGATTAAATGATTGAATTAGGTAGTGAGTCAGGCGTTCCAGTTCTGTGGTCCACAACTGCCATCTTCTTGGGGAAGTAGCTTCAACTCTCCAATGAGTTTTGTCGCTTGCAAAATGGGGATGATAACGAACGTTCCCCACGAGAATTACTGGAAGGGCGACGTAGAGTTTTTGGCACAAGGTGCAGCACACAACAAACACTACATAAAAGCCATCCTGGGAACCAGCGCGAGCTCTGCCATTCACGGGCTGGCTGTGCCCTCTTGCTCAAACTGTCCCTCTGTGCCTCGGTTGCCTCATCTGTGAAGCGGTTCTATCATTCACACCAGCTCCATGAGGTTGGCTCGCGAGGGTTCAGCAAAGGAAAACAGGAAAAGCATTTAGAGTAAGGGGCACCTGCTGAAGCACTGCTCGCAAACGTTATGAACGTATTTTACCCACATTTCCTAAATTCTTTCTGGGCCTTGCTCAACCCACTTTCCGCATGCGAAGTCTGCAGCTTGCAGCCGGGTGGCCTCTCCCGGAGGACGCCACGCCTTGCAGGTAGCGGTGCAGGGGGCGGCGGGGACCAGCGGGATCCCGGCTTGGAGAGGCGACGCCGCGCGAGCGGTCTCCCCGGGGGGAACCCATCAGCGCCGCACGCGCGTTTCCGGCCGGGCACTCAGAGGGGCTGCACCGGCGTTTGCGGCCACTTCCGGCGGCCACGCCCCACCCGCCGGGCTGCTCCGTTTTGGAAGCCGAAGGAGACCCGGGCGAAACCAGTGGAAAAGCGGGGCGGAGTAAGGGCAAGGCGGTGGGCGGCGCCGGCTCCCTGAACTGTCACCTTCCTTCTTCCGCCCGCAGAGGTCCGGCGCACTCATGGCGGGCTTGGAGGTTCTCTACGCCTCGGTGGCGCCGGCCATCACCTGCACGCAGGACGCGCTCATCTGCTTCCTGCACTGGGAGGTGGTGACACACGGCTACTATGGCTTGGGTGCCGGCGACCAGGTACGCCACGGAGCCGTCCAGTGGGGAGGGGGAGCTGTCTTCTGCCCTTGGCCGGGGGCGCTTCACCTCTGCCCCGCACCGCGCCTCCAAGCCCGCGGGCTCCGGGGGCCGCTGGCGGAGCCTGTGGGTCTGGGGCTCTCAGCTGCCCCTGCACCGCCCCTCCCGACGCAGCGGGAACTGCATGGCTCGGGAACCGGAGGACTGAGAGTCCTCGGCACTGCGCAGCCGCCGCTCAGGCCAGGGCTGTGTTGCTCTGGCACCGGGGCAGGATGTGACTCCGCAGTCCTCACCCTCCTGGTGGTCTCTGAGTCACAGCCGCGGAGTGGGCATGGGAGGCCGTATTCAAAACTGCCCTCATTCCCACTTTTAGCCTCCACCAGACATCTAGATCCCTGCATGGGCATGGAGGTGAGCTTTGTCCTGTGCAGCTCCAGCCCCGGGCCCCCTGCACCACCACCCCACGCCCCGTGTAGGCACAGAGGGCTCACACACCCTGTACCTTTTACTGAATGAACCCGTGCCCAGGCACCCCCTGTCATCCTCAGCTCAGGTTCTGGAAAACAGCCACACCGCCCCACACATACACCCTAGGTATGAGGGTCAGATAAGGGTTCCTACCTAAAATTGTCCTTACAGGGACACCTCTCATTTCTCTAGGTTCTGTCTCATAATAGCTGGAGGCCTGTTGACAGTGCTCAGCCCGTTTTACTAATTCTTTGCTCTAGCATTCTCTCACCTTCCCTGCCCCTTTCCTGTACCCTCACCCTACACATCAGCTTCCTAGGAAAAGGACCTGGCTCCCTTTCAGCCCCTTCCTCCCAGCCACATTCCCACATAAAAACTGGCACTCAGGACTCCAGGCCTGCGCCTCATTGTCATGGTCCTCTTACTCCCTGAACCAAGACCATCTCTGGGAGCAGGCCACCCCACCCCTTGCATCTTGCAGTGAGATTTTAACCTTCTTCTCATTTCTTACTACTTTATTTCTCAAACCCCTGGCTCCTTTTTTAGCTTCTCAAGTGTACAGGGGAGCCTTATTAATTTCCCACTTCCAACACAGCTTTTTTTTTTTTTTTTTTTGTGGACTCCTCCTCAAACTCTTTACACATTCTGACCACTTAGCTAGATATCCCCAATCCCTGCACCATTGCTACTGTTCCTGATGCGGGGTTTTTGAGATGAGGCCGGATTCTCTGCTCCCACTGGCAAATGGAGTCTGGGCGACTACAGATTCCAGCAGCCAAAATAGCCCTCTTCTAGTGTTTGCAGCCATTCCCAGCTAAAACTGGGAATTTGGGCTGGCTGCAGGTGTCTGCAACTGAAATAGTGTTAGCAGCTCTCCAGCTAAAAGCTGGGTGTTGCAGCTCTTGGTGTGGTGGAAATTAACCCCGGGAATTCAGCACCAATCTGCTGGGTTTTTGTCTCACAAATTAGAAGAGTAAAATCCACAGACAACCAGGGAAGGAGGAGTAAAAAAGATTAGGATTTATTTAAGGAAGGAGAGCAGAGACTTCGGAAGGTGGAGGGACACCTGGAAGCAGGACACCTCCAATGGAGGTTAGGCCAGGGGTCATGTTGATTTGAGGTATGAACATAATTAACATTCATGCAAACCAGGCATTGAAACTTAGCACCAAAGTCTTCGGTTAAAATCTATGCAAGACAGGTAGCAAGTCTTTTCCAAGTGCCCATCTGTGTCCACCCCCATTTCTTAGTTTTCTGCCTCTGGGACAAAGGAGTTGCTCCCACTGGTGAGCCTTATGGTCATTTGCGTATGAAGGCCCTGAGTCTGCCCTGTCAATCGCTCTATACCTGCTAGCTCTTAGATGGGGCCCTTTGTTCTGACTACTAGCCATTTTACTATCTCTCCTAAAACTGTCTCATTCCCATGCCTCTCTCCCATAGAACTAAGGACCAAGACCACTACACCCCTTTTTCACTACCCCCATCAGCAGAAACCAGAACACAGGAACTTATCATTGGTAATCTGCCCCCCATCTGGACTATTTCACTGGAACTCCTGCTGTGCACTCTGCATCCCCACTGTTACCTCCAGGCTAATATATCCTCCAGCACTTACCTGGAAAAGAGCTGGCCTCCTCCCTTCCCCTCAGGAGAAAAGACTGGAAAAGAAAAATTAGCTTTTCTCTTTCTCTTTCTCTCCAGCACCGCCCCCCCCCCCACACACACATATGGAGGCAGGAACATTTCTTCCTCCCAGGTGTATCCATCCCTGGCCTTTCTGTTCTCACTGCACTTCATTCCTCTTGGCCTTTTACCAGTTCAGACCTTGGGACTAAAGAGAGATGATGCCCTCTGCCCACTCCTAAGTGTCAGGGTCCCCTTACACAGCATAGTTCCCCTAGCAGAAACCTCCAGCTCCATCACTTATCCTAGTCATTTCATTTCAACTTTCCCTGGAACATTCCCCCAGAAAGCTGACATGTAGATGGTCCAGGGTGTAATGGGATTGGAGAGAGGAGTAAGCCACGGTTTTGACTTTGAGCACTCCCGTGGGCCACATCCTTCAGATGGAAGAGGTCTGCCTGTTCTCTACCTATCCTTGCACCCCTCCCTCCCTTTATTGACAGCCAAATAGTTCTCTGCCCACTCTTCTGCCAGGACTAGGAGCTTGTTACAGAGGGCCTACCTGGCCCCCTTTTCTTCTTGCCATTTCACAGATGTCTAATAACACTGCAGACCTTCTCCCATCACTCGTCCCCTCGCACATCCTGTCAGTACCTGTGTCTCGTCTCTTTGACAGGTTATGGACATCAGTTCATATTGTTGGTACCTTCCAACTGGCATCATACTCTTGCAAAATAGTCCAGGCCCCCATGTGAAAATAAATCTCATTTTAAACTGTTTAAAAAAAAGAAGAAGAAGAAGTAGAAGCTTTTTGGAGAGGCGTCTTTCCTGTTAGTTTATTTAAAAGGAGGTTTAATTTTCCAGGCTGGAGCCAGCAGACTCAGCCGAGACCATAGTGTTTGCCAAGTTCAAAGGATGTTTGTGTTGCCTCCCCAGCCACCTCCTACCCGCCCAAGGGAAGCAAAGTGCACAAAATATGTGCTTGCCTAATACATCAACAGTTAAACAGAAAGCGAGGTTGTCTGCTTTCTCTTTGGTTTTATGTATATAAAACTTGGTTAGAAGAGTCACACCTCTGTTGGCCTCAACAAGAGTCCAGCATCCTAATAACAATTTCTTGAAGTCAGCACCACTCCCCATAAGTTTTATAGTTAGCTGGGTGCTGTGGCACACACTTGTAATCCCAGAACTTTGGAGGCTGAGATAGGAGGGTCTCAAGTTCAAAGCCAGTCTCAGCAACTTAGCGAGACCCTGTCTTAAAAAAGTGGAAAACAGGCAGGGGTTATGGCTCAGTGGTTAAGCACCCCTGGATTCAATCCCTGGTTAAAACCCCCCCCCCCAAAAATAAGAGCTTTGTAGCTAGGTTAGGCAATTTAGGTGGCAGAAGGAATGGAGATACCATAGACTTAAAGAATTTGGTTTTCTGTTGTGGGAATCTAAGGATTATGAAAAAAGAGAAATTACCCAAAATGATTAGTTTGAATTTCTCTGGCTAAAGCCCAGAGGCAGTGGGGTGAGCTCAGCTGTTAAAGAATGCATCCATCCAGGATTTTTGGAAATTTTCCTGAGAAGAAAAGTATGTTTACTTTCATGGGCCAGTTTGATGGACCTGGCTGGGAAAAATCTCCAGCCATAGCCTGGGCATCCAGGAATTCCCCTCTACACCTAGTTTTCTGTGACCTTGGGTGATTCTCGGCAACCTCAGGCCTTACAGTTTTCATCATGACTGTGCACTCTGGCTGCTTTCCAACTGTAGCTTTCTGGGACACTTGATACTTCATCTGAAGGCCCAGACTGCAGTTGAATGCCATGTTTGGCCTGATAATACCAGAGCCTGTACCATCAGCTCCACCCCTGTTTTCTGGGGAGCACTTCAACAAGAGGCATCATCCTTATGTGACCTTAAGGATTCTGTCTTATTCTGGAAGCCCAGAGGTGGTGAGCAGACAGATTACCTAAATGTCAGTTCTGCTAGATGAGTGCATTGCATGAAAGTTATAACAGAAATTAGAAACACCCTTGCCAGAGCAAAGATAAGGCAAGTCATCAAGTCTCTGTCTTCTAGAGTAAACCTTACACCCACAGCACTGAACATGCAACAGGAGATTTGCCCTGCTTGGAGTGTGGGGGTAGTTTCTCTTTCTCACTTAATAGAATGATAAATTTCACTTTTGTTTTTTGTCACTTTCATTTCTCTGCTTCAGGCCTGTGAATTTCTTTGTCATCCAGCCAGGTTTTAACCCATGCCAATTGCAATATCCTAGATTTGACTTGTGACCATTTCCCCCAGTGGATTCCTGAGCACCAGAAGTACTCAGGAGAGGCTACCAATCCCCAGTTTGTGGCCTCCCTTTGTCCATAGTGTGTGTAAAGTCCTGCCTTGCTGGCCTTTGTTGGTGTTCTTTATCTCTGGTCCCAGCCCTTCTCATCGTATTTTTGTGAATACAGATCTTCCCAGTCTACCTGTTCCATGTTGAGTAATATAAATATGCATCCATAAAAAGCCGTGTATTATTTTCTGTGTGCTTTTTAAATTGTTTACATTAATGGTGCTGGTCTATAAACCTCATTTTTCTTAATTTTTCTTTAAATCATGTTTTTTTTTCTTTGATTAATAACTACGAAAGGATCTAGTTTGCTCATTCTGACTTCTATATAGTAATACACTCTAAGTATATTTTGCATTTTATCTCCACTTTGGCTGTCCTAGCCAAGGCTGTGATGAAGATCCCTGTCATGTCTCTGTGCATAAGGTTCTTCCAGAAGTAGGGGATTTGGGTCATGGGAAATGGGCTCACCTAATTTTACTAAATATTACCAGATTGTTCCCTAAAGAGGTTCTAGGAGTTTAAATGCCTACCAGCAGTGCCTCGTTAAAAAAAAGAAAAAGAAGAAGAAAAATGGGTAATACCAATCTGACAGGTGTAACCTGGCAGCTCATTATTCAGCCTGCACTTTTCACTTTTCTGTAGCCTAGCAAATAATCTGTTCCTAGCCTGTGACTGTTGACTTCATAGTGTCTGTTGTTGAACAGAAGCTTTAAATTGTGAACAGTCTCAAAGGCTGTATTTTTTTATTTATATATATATATGTATATATATATATATATAGGTGTGTGTATATTTTTTATTAGTGCATTATAGTTTTACATAATGATGGCATTAGTTGTCACATATTCCTGGATGCACACAAATCAGCAATACAGTTTGTTCAATATCCCCCCACACCCCTCTACCTCCCTCCTCCTGTCCCCTGATCCCTTGCCTTTCCTATATTGTTCTTAAAAAACCCAAATATAGTAACATTTTTATATCTATGAAGAACATTTGTTATATATATGGATATAGTAGATACAGTGACATTTATAACTGCTTGGAATGAATGTACCTTGCTTTATCTCAGTTCTAACATTTCCCCTTCTCCTCCCTTCCTATTATCCCTTGTTATTCTTCAAAATATTTGACAATGGGATTAAACATTTACATTTTTGTACAGGTATGCAGCATAGCTTGTTCAAATATCTTATGAAATATCTTGCAACTGTATCTCATAAATATTGACATTTCCATTTTTGTTATATAGATCTAATACATGAGTTTGTCTACTTTACTCCCAAGCCTGGGTTTAGGTCCAGCCTCCACAAATGAGGGATACCATTCGGCCCTTGATTCTCTGGGTTTGGCTAATTTTCACTCAACATGGTTTCTTCAATGTCAAAGGCAGTATTTTTATCTTGTATGGATCTTAAGAAATCTTCCCCATCCCCAGAAATCACTGTATTCATTTTTATTATAGAAGTGAATTGAGAACTATTTCTTAAACCTTAGTGTGTGAAAATACAACTTGAGGATTCTAGAAAAGAAAAGGAGAGACATCACAACTCAAATGCATTTTGTATCAACCAGGCTGAATAATTAAAATGATGGACGAAATGTTGCTGAGCGCCTGGAGCAGCAGGAGCTCTTATAACATGGCTAGAGGCAGTGGACATCAGTACCTCTTTGGTAAACAATTCAACTTGATCTTATCAATAGAAATTCTTCCTCTAGGCATACTCTATGGACATTAATCCAAATGTGTGCCAGATGTGTGTAAGAATGTTCATAGCATTATTTATAATAGCAAACTGAACACTTCTAATCTCCATCAGCAAGTGAATGTGTATTGCACTATATTCATATGAGGGAACACTGTATAGTTGTGAATGTGAGTCAGCTGTTGTGAAAAGTACCAACATAGATGAATCTCCAAAAACAATCAATCACACAAAAAATGCAACTGGGGGCTGGAGCGGTGGCTCAGCAGTTACAGTGCTTGCCTGGCACACGCAAGTATGCAAGTTCAAACCCCAGCACCATGTACACAATGAAGTCTCAGAGCAATGAAATCCATGTGAAAAACTAAATAAAATTGATTCTCTCTTTCTCACTCTCACTGTCCCTTTCTCTTAAAAAAAAAAAAAAATCTAACTGGAGTTCAGTGGTAGAGCACTTCCCTGGCACGTGCAAGGAAACTTCAATCCCCAGCACCACAGATACAGCTAAGTGGAAGGAGGAAAAGAACCCCCCCCCAAAAAAAAACAGATGAAAAAATAAAATTAACTCTCTCTCTCACTTTTTTTTTTAAGGCAACTGGCAGAAGTGATGCCATTTATATTTGAAATTGCGTGTTTTTATGATTGCATGTATAGTAATGCAACTTGTAGGAAAAGTATACAATGATTTTTAAAAATATAAGGTAGTGGTTACCCTTGAGGGGGTCGGAAACTTGTTGGGGTTTGCTACCCACGGCTTTAGTAATGATTGCAATGTTCTCTTCCCAAAGCAGTTGTAGCCACATAGATCTCCACTTCATAATATTTTTTAAAATCTTGTACATATGTTACATTTTAGCCATATTTGAAAAGTGTTCACAATTTTTCTTAAACCACTGCTATCAATTGGTGTTTTTCGTCAACATTTTGGTGATACTGTTGCATATAGACCAAGGTCCAAACTCTAAAAATCACTGCTTTAGAATTCTACAGTTTCCTTTGAGTTCATTAGCATTATTCTTAGCAGAGTGATAGAGATGATTATTAAGCCAAGGTTGCAGAGTCTTGACAGGTGCCAGTGCTATGTTACAAAGGTAGCCAGATAGAAGAGAGCATTCCAGAGACCCAGGTCTCAGACCTCTAACTGGTGCATGACCTTGGTCAAATCACTTCTCTTAACCTCTGTAACCTCATATGTGAGTAATGGGTATGATTACATTATCTGTAAGGTCCTTTATAGGTCCCTGTTCTGAGATCATGATCTTTCTCCTCAACCCTGGTGTCTTCTCAGCCAAGTCCTGGTGATAAGAAGTCAGAGCTGCTGCCAACTGGATGGAACAACAGTAAAGACCTGTATGTCCTTCGGTATGAGTCCAAGGATGGCTCCAGAAAACTCCTTGTGAAAGCGGTCACCATAGAGACCAGCATGATCATCAATGTGCTGGTGAGTCTCAGACCTGTGGGGGTCTGCTGATGGCAGTGGGCTTTGGGTGGCTTTTTCAAAACCCATTTAACAGTATGGAACAGAGCTGCAGATGTTCCCGATACCTTTATCCTGAGGTGAGAACCCTAGATGTAGAAATGCTTTTGCACAAAGATGTCCACCGTGTGTTTCATAAAGGAGGGACTTCTCTCTCCAAATTAAATTAAGGTAAGCCATTCAGTGACAGTACATGAAGAAAAGGCTTACTGCAGCCCCAGGGCACTGCTGCTAATAGTTCTTGCTGCCTTAGAGCCTGTGAACTTCTTGCTTCTTGTGCTAGCATCCCCATCCTCCACCCATCTGCCACCTCACACACATACACAACCTCCCCTGTTCTTTCAGTCTGCCTAACTCCCCCTCTTTTGTCACTTACTCAGAAGTTCATTCCTACTACCCATCCCAGCTGCCAGAAGAATCTAAATTATACTTCTCTACTTCATTATCTGTGCCAGCTTGTAGCTGGTGCTTCGTTTATATCTGCAGCTGGCCACTGGCACGCTGTGGGGCAGCTGCGTTTTGCCGAGGTGTCTGGGTGTGCAGGAGGGTGTTCTGCTCACGTGTTGCGCTGCACGTTTTGGCTGTATTCACTCAGTTTTGGAGGTCTTCACACGGAACCCCATGTAATATACCTCAGTTGCTTCAACTTCTACGTAGTATTCCCTTATCCCCTCCCTCACCGATGAACATTTACATCTTGTATGAGACAGTTTTTAGTTGCAAACAAGAAAATCCTTTCAGGTCAGTTTAAAAAAAAAATGTTTGTCAAAATAAAAAAATAGGATAGCTGATGAAGAGGGTCAAAGCCTTGGAAATCATTGCTGCCTTCCACCAGGCTTAGGTACTGGTCAGTACTGCCAGCTTGGTATCCCTTCTCATCAGTCACTGATGTTGTGACCCTATGGCCACTACTACTACCCTCATTAGTAAGATGTCTGCCATTTTCTGGGCCTGCTTCTCCAAGTTGCTCCAGGTCACAATGGTGCATCCATTTGGTAGGTACTGTGTCCAAGCTGAAAAAAAAACCTGAGAAATAGATTGTCTAGCATTGGAAAGGCAGCATTTCTAAATCAAGGAAGTCCCTAAATGTTAAACAAGTACGTCTTATATTACAAAGAGTCTGAGTCCTTATATATGTCTCCTTGTGGACATATGTATTTCTTTAGGTCATATGCTGTTCTCTCTACCCATGCACTCATTAGCCCAGAAATACCCCATCTCTCATTTTCTATTTCATTTTTCTAGGAATATGGCTCACAGCAGGTGGCAGACTTGACTCTGAACTTAGATGATTATATCAGTGCAGAAGACCTGCATGACTTCCACAGGTACTAAATGATGTCTTTTCCCTGAGAAAAGGGAGAATCACTGGCAGGAAATAAAGAATAAGGCATTGGTATCCAGGAATCAGAGGAGGTTAACAGAAATTTTTACTCCTGGGCACAAACACCTCTTAGTTCTCTTTTCTGGTTTTTTGTTTTTGTTAAAGACAAGACTCACATAGGAAATGCCCCATGAAAAAAAATGCAATCAAAGAGTCCATAAGTGCTACAGTGGCTACAGAGTAGAGCTGAGGCGGGCCAGCTGGTTCAGTCAGGAGTGGGCTTCTGGCAGGACCTGTGCCTAATCAGGACCCTGTTTCAATCCCAACTTTTTTTTTTTTAATAGATTTTTTTTTTAGAGCAGTTTCAGGTTCACAGCAAAGTAGAGCAAAAAATACAGAGTTCCCACACCCACTACCCCTACAAATGCTTAGCCTCCACTATCATCATTTGGCACCAAAATGGGACCTCCATTATAATCAGTGAACCTACATCAACATGTCATTATTACTCAAAGACTGTAGTCCATATTAGAGTTCACTTTTGGTGTCGTACATTCTGAGAGTTTAGACAAATGTATAATGACAAGTGTCTGCCATTGTAGTATGACATGGAGTGGTTTCACTCCCATAAAAATTCTCTGTGCCCTGCTTGTTTACTCCTCTCCCTCAGTCCCTGGGAACCACTCATCTTTTTACTGTCTCCGTAGCTTTGCCTTTTCAGAATGTCCTGTAGTTGGATATGATTCCATACAAACTCTTCCAAAATGACGGTACCATTTTGCATTCCCACCAGTAATGAATGAAAGTTCATGTTGTTCCACGTCCTTACCAGCATTTGATGATGTCCGTGTTTTAGATTTTGGTCATTCTAATAGTAGTCTCTCATTGTTTTAATTTTCAGCTGTTTAGATATGTGAAGCATCTTTTCTTATGCTTATTTACTATCCATATTTCTTTAATGAGGTATTTGTTTAGATCCTTTCTTCAATTTTGAATTGGGTTATTTATTTTCTTAGGAGTTCATTGTACATTTTGGATAGCAGTCCTTTATATAACATGTGTTTTGCAAATATTTTCTCCTAGTCTGTGGCTTGTTTTCACATTCTCTTGACATCCTAAACTTTTTAATTTTGAAATTTGTAATAGCACAGAAGTGGTTTGCAAAAATATTCAATGAACACCCAATTACCCATCACTTAGATTGACCAATTTTTAACATTTTGCACTTTTGCTTAATGTTTATATTCTTTTTTTCCCCAAACCATCTGAGAATTATTTGCAGACTTTATGAACTTCCATACCTAAACACTGCAGCATGTATCTCCTTATTCTTAACAGGGCAGCCTCTGACCTAACCTTAACACAGTCATCACACTTTGGAAGTGTAGCACTGATATGATACTGTCATTTATTTATTTTTATTTTTTATTTTTTTTAAAGATAGAAGGACAGTGAGAGAAAGAGAGAGAGAATCAGTTTTTTATTGAGTTTTTTTTCACATGGCTTTCGTTCCTCTGACACTTTGTTGTGTCATGCCAAGCAAGCACCGTAACCGCCAAGCTACTACTCCAGCCCCAAGATTCTATTTTTCTAATGGTCTTTGGCCCAGTGATTTTAGCATCTGTATATGATTCTTGCCTGAATTAGTTATTATAGAGATTATTGTAAAATAGTAATTTTCTATGTCTATCTTTTTTTACATTTTTTAGTTATCTTTTTTAAATTTTATTGAGGAGTTGTATTGTTGTACAGTCATAAATGCATATGTTGTAACAATGATATGCCCCAATCCTAATGAGGAATCATCCCCATATCACCCACGCCCCAGTTGCTTGGCTCTTCTATATTTCCCCCCATAACACATATAAATGCCTTTATATGTGTGTGTGTGTGTGTGTGTGTACACATTGTGCATTTTCCAGAATTAAATGATTGCATAAGTATTATTTGGCTTCTCAGGTAAGTAAAGAGTAAGCTACATTGTTGATCCCCCCCCCCGCCAGATCCCTCCCTCACCTCCCTCCATCCCCCCTTCATTCCCCCTGCAACATATCTAGATTATGTGTTGCTTCAATTTTGGTGAGTCCAGTACATGAGCTTGACTACCTTTTACCCAAGCCTGGGTTTTGCTCTAGCCTCCACAAATGAGGGAAAACATTTGATCCTTGAGTCTTTGGGTTTGCCTAATAATTTTGCTCAGCATAATTTCTTCCATTGCCATCCATTTACCTTCAAAGACCATAATATTGTTTCTAATAGCTGAGTAGAACTCCATAATAAATAAATATATATATCACAGCTTTTGAATCCATTCATCCAGTGATGGGCATCTGATTGATTCTATAATTTAGCTATTATAAATTGATCTGTTATTAACTTTTTTTTGCTATATCACTGTAATGTACTGATTCTAGCTCTTCTGGGAAAATACCCAGAATAGGGATAACTGGGTCATACATTGGATCCATCCCTAATTGTTTTTTTATTAGATGAATATGGAGTTACAATTGAGGGGGAATCATTGTCAAACAATCAAGAACAAATGTATATTTACATAGTTATCCAAGGCTGATGCCATGTCATGGATGCCCCCCTTGGATTCCCCGTGATTCTCTTTGCCCCAGAAGAACCCCTGAGTTAAATGGATGTCTTGTGGAGGTCAGAGATCTCCTTATGAAATGATTCCCCCATATTCCCACCCTCCAATCTCCTAGATATCCTTTCTAATCTCTCCCCCAACCCTGTCCCCCACCCTACACCTCCAGGTATCCTAGGCATTGATCCCCCTGTTTGTGTGAAAATTCATACAATTTGAGGTTATCATTAGCTTAGCCATCTAACGTACTGTTTCCAGATGTATTCTAGCTTCCACAAATGAGAGAAAACATTCGGCCCTTGAGTCTCTGAGATTGGGATACTTCACTTAGCATAATTTTTTCCATCTTCATCCATTTGGCTGCAAAAGCCATGATATCATTTTCTCTAATGGCCAAGTAGTATTCCACTGTATATATGTACCAAAATTTTTGAATCCACTCGTCCAGTGAGGGCATCTGAGTCGGTTCCAAGTCTAGCTATAGTAAATTGAGCTGCTGTAAACATTGATGAAGCCGTATCTCTATAATATGCTGATTCTAACTCTTTTGGGAAAATACCCAGAAGCGGGATAGGATAGCTGGGTCATAAGGTGGTTCCAGCCCTAATTTTTTGAGGAGTCTCCATACTGCTTACCAGAGTGGCTGAACCAGTTTGCAGTCCCACCAGCAATGTGACAGTGTTCCTTTTTTCCCACATCCCCTCCAGCATCTGTTGTTATTTGTATTCTTCATTTTTGCCACTCTTAACAGGAGTGAGGTAGAATCTCATTGAAGTTTTGATTTGCGTTTCCCTTATAGCTTAGCTGGGTCATAAGGTGGTTCCAGCCCTAATTTTTTGAGGAGTCTCCATACTGCTTACCAGAATGGCTGAACCAGTTTGCAGTCCCACCAGCAATGTGACTGTGTTCCTTTTTTTCCCACATCCCCTCCAGCATCTGTTGTTGTTTGTATTCTTCATTTTTGCCACTCTTAACAGGAGTGAGGTGGAATCTCATTGAAGTTTTGATTTGCATTTCCCTTATAGCTAACGATGTAGAGCATTTTCTCATATATTTATGGGCTTTCTGGACTTCTTCTGGTGAGAAGTTTCTTTTTAGATCCATAGCCCATTTATTGATTGGATTATTTGTGGTTTTGGTGTTTCTTTTTTTAGTTCTTTGTATATTCTGGATATACAAAGCCTTCTGTCCAAGGTGTAGCAAGCAAAGATTTTCTCCCATTCTGTTGGATCTGTCTTGATACTCTTGACTAGATCTTTAGCTGGGTAAAAGCTTTTTAGTTTAATTGCATCCCATTCATTTATTCTTGACTTTACTGCTTGAGCCATGAAAACTTTGTTAAGGAAGGTGCCACTGACTCCTATGTCCTGTAGTGTTGACCCTACTTCTTTTTCTAATAAGTTTAAAGTTGCTGGCTTAATATCCAGATCTTTGACCCATTTTGATTTAATTTTTGTGCAGAGAGAAAGGTAAGGATCCAGCTTCAGTTGTCTATAAATGGCTGTCCAATTTGTCCAACACTATTTGTTGAACAGGCTTTCTTCCACACTATGTTTTTGCCCCCTTTTTCAAATATCAAATAGTTCAAGATATGAGGGTTTGTCTCAGAATCTTCTATTCTATTCCACTGGTCTTCATTTCTGTTTTGATACCAATACCATGCTGTTTTTACTACTACCACCCTGTAGTATGATTTCAGGTCAGGGATTGAGATACCCCCTACTTTTTCCTTCCTGCAGAGTAATGTTTTGGATAATCTGGGTCTTCTCTTATTCCATACAAACTTGAGAAGTGCTTTTTCTATATCCGTGAAGAATGCCTTTGGTATCTTGATGGGGATTGCATTAAATCTGTATAGGGCCTTGGGTAGAATGGCCATTTTTATTATATTAATTCTGCCTAACCATGAGCATGGAATGTTTTCCCATCTACTCAGGTCTTCTGTAATTCCTTTTTTTAGTGTTTCATAGTTTTTGTTGTAGAGGCCCTTAATATCCTTTGTAAGGTTAATGCCCAAGAATTTCATTTTTTTGGAGGAGATGGTGAATACCATCCCTAATTTTTTGAGGAGTCTCCACACTGCTTACAGGGTGGCTTTACCAGTCTGCATTTCCACCAGTAGTGTGCTAGTGTTCCTATCTCTCCACAACCCTTCCAGCATCTGTTATTGTTTATATTCGTCATCTTTGCCAGTCTGACTGGAGTGAGGTGAAATCTTAATGTAGTTTTGATTTGCATTTCTCTGATTACTAGTGATTTAGAACACTTTTTCATGTATTCATTGGCTTGCTTGATTTCCTCTATTGAGAAATTTCTGTTTAGCTCTCTGGCCCGTTGATTGATTGGATCATTTGTGGTTTTGATATTAATTTGTTTTAGTTCTTTGCTATTTTTTTGTTCTTTATTTGTAATTTATTAAATTAAATTTAATTACATTTATTTGTAATTTATTAAATTCAGTTTGGAATGGTGGATTTGGATTCCTGTTTTAGTTATAATGTTATAATACATTTCTGTCAGTCTTTGAATGTTTAAGTTGTCCCAGTGTGGGAGTTTTTGCAAGCTGGCACCTATATCCTTTTGACAGCATCTTTGAGCATTTTCTTACTTTCTGGCACACTAAGATGTTCTAAGTGTACTTGCCTTGCCTCTGACTTTGAATCAGCCATTTCCCTAAAAAGCCATAATTTCTCTTAGTGTAGAATAGTATTTAGAAACCCAAGTCTTGGCCCCAGGCTTCATGTGAAGGTGTTATAACTTCTAGGCTCTTTCAGTACATAGAGCCTAGGAATCTTTTTTTTTCCGTCTTAAATTATGAGTTACTGATAGCTTTGTTTTAAATCAATATCACAAGATTATTCTCTTATTCCAAACTTATATTTCCCTTCTCCTGTGGCAAGAACCCTTATTCCCAGGTTCATCAGTGTATTTACTCATTCACTTGATCCTCAAATGTGCACCATTTTTGAGCAGCATCACCAGTATCTACCAAGAATAAGCCTACTAAATAGCTGGGCACAGTGGCCCATGCCTGTAATCCCAGCGGCTCTAAAGACTGAGGCAAGAGAATCACAAGTTCAAAGCCAGCCTTAGCAACTTAGCAAGACCTAAGGGACTTAATGTGACCCTGTCTCAAAAACTAAAAAGGGCTGGGGTTGTGGCTCAGTGGTTGAGTGCCCCTGGGTTCAATCCCTAGAACTGAAAAAAAGAATAAGCCTACTAAATAAAGTTCCAAATGTGATGTGATTTCTTCCCAGTTCTTTGCTTTTTCCCTTGACTGTGCCCCATGAGGATATATTCAGTCAAGAGTATTACATCCAAAACTTAAATTAATATTTGTTTTTTTTTATCAGTGTAATGAAGTTATCTATTAGGCCCACTTATTCTTTCTTTATTTCATTTTAGGAACTTTTTCCCCATCCTTGTTGACTCTCAGGATTTTTGACAAAGCTTTCTATCATCATAAATTCAGTCATCAAAGATTTACTGAACTAGAATTGCCCAGAAACTCTGTTGTGTAGTAACCACCTTGTACGCACTCCACTCCTCTCAGACTTCCAGACCACGGCGTCCATCATTCAGGCTCCTGTTGTCTCTTCCTTCTTTCATGCAGCCTCTATCTGAGGAGATCCCTTATATGTTTCCCTCATACTTAGCACCCCTCTGTGGGTTTCTCATATAGCAGTTGGGCCAGTCTTTTTTTTTGTTAAAGAGAGAAACAATTTTATTTAGTTTTTCACATGGCCTTAGTTGCTCCAACACTCAGTTGTTTTACGTGGTGCTAGGGTTTGAACCCGGGTCGTCATGCTTGTCAGGCAAGTGCCGAAACCGCTGAGCCACCGCTCCAGCCCCTGGGCCAATCTTTTTGAAATATAGACCAGATCATGATTATAACTATTACTTAAAACTGTCTAGTAATACCACCTCACACCCATTAGGAAGGCTACGATGAAAGAAAAAAGGACGAGAGAGAGGAAATGTAGAGGAATTTGAACCCCTGTGCTCTGTTGGTGGGAATGTGAAATGGTGATGTGAAAAACCAATGAGAGTTCCTCAAAAAACTAAATCAACCATAAAATCCATTTGTTTCCTTTTTTAGCAAAAACATAGTCTTGAGGAGATACTTGTACACTCATGTTCATAGCAGCAAAAAAGGTGGAAGCTACCCCCGTGTCCTTAACTGGATTAATAAACAAAATGTGGCATATGTGTGTATGTACATATGAGTACTCAGTGGGATGTTCAGCATAAAAGAAGAAACTTTTGACACATGCTACAATGTGGAACTTAAACTTTGAGGGTAGTATGTTAGGTGACTTAAACTAGTCACAAAAAGACAAATGCAATATGATTGTACTTATATGAGGCACCTACATAAGTCAAATCCGTAGACACAAGTAGAAGGGTGATTGCTAGGGACTAAGGGAGGGGAGAATGGAGAGTTAGTGTTTAAAGGCTATGAAGTTTCAGTTTGGGAAAATGAAAACGTCCTGGAGGTAGATGGTGGTGAAGGTTCTACAACAGTGTAAATGTAATGTCACTGAACTATCCATTTAAAAATAGTTAAGATGGTAAATTTTTAACTATTTTATCACAATAGCAAAGTTCAGTGATGTTCATAGCTCTAGAGACAAAGAGCAAAATCCTTGATGGGGCCTTAAAGCTTATTGTCACTGTCTAACCTTATACTACTTCCCCTGTATCGGTCTGCCTTAGCCATACGCCATTTTCCTTCTCCCCTCTTCATAACCCTTAACCTAGAACATTCTTCTCAACCTCAATAGCCATCTCCTGGCCAAACTTGGTTCCAATTTAAATGTTAGTTTCTTAGAGAAGCCTCCTCTGACCTCCATGATTGGTGTTTTAAAAGCTTCTTTTAGGGGGCTGGAGTAGTAGCTCAGCAGTTACAGCGCTTGCCTGGCATGCGCAAGTACGTGAGTTCAAACCCCAGCACCACATACACAACGAAGTCTCAGAGCAACAAAAGCCATGTGAAAAATTAAATAAAAATTGATTCTCTGTCTCTCTCTCTCTCTCTCACTGTCCCCTCTTTCTTTAAAAAAATAAATAAATAAAAGCTTCTTTTAGGATTTGATGAGTATTTTCTGATTTGCTTCTTGGAGTTGTTCTCCCCTGCTTTCTGAGACCTCTTGAAAGGGGCAGGGATCAGGTCTTTTTTTGCACAAAGTAGACGAAGGAAGGGGGAAGTAAGACCAGGCCTGGATTTGCAGAGAGCTCTTCTGGGTGATGCACACACATGACACCTGGGCCCTTTAATAGGTAAGAGAAGGCCATTTGGAATGTGACTCATTCTAGAATTCCACTGGGAAAGAAATTGCCAAAACCTGAGGAAGAACCCATGGACTTTTACAGGTGGTCTTGCTCATTAGAGCATTTAATAGCCCCTGCAAGCTGAGGGAGGGTTGGGGATATTCTCTCCATTTGTTTTTCTAAATATATTTGTTCCTGGGGTTTGTGGGGATGGGGAGGATGTTTGTTGTTGTTTTATTCTATTTTCCTTTTTCATTACTGTGAAGTGAGGGACACAATAGTACTACCAGAGCAGTGTTCTGAACAGAATGAGATGTCAGCACATAGAGTGTTTAGTGCTGGGCCCAGCTCTAGGAATATGTAAAAGCAAGAAAAAAAAAATACTCCCCATCCCTGGGAATCATCTCCATGGAAACTGAGGTTCTGAGGAGCGCCTCATCACAGGCCCACCCTCTCCCTCGATGCCTGCTTCCATCCTCCTTCCTCCACCTGGCCCTGCTTGTTAGGTCACTGTGGCAAGTCTCACCTCTTCTGTGTAGGAATGTGGGTACACTGTGATTTGCTAAAGAATGTAAACCTATTTCTTTCCTTTCTGCCATGCTCTTTCTGTGGCAGACAGGATGATGGGTTGTCATTTGCCACTACCAAAATGATAGTTGTTCTAGAAATGATAGAAGAACTTCCAATTCAGGACATGGCAATTCCTCAGTCAAGCCCAAGTTCTACAAATAAACACCTACCTGAGAGGTAGAGGCCTTCCACACAATTCATCTGATCGAAAGAAAACAGGAGTTAGATTTATCCCTACCACATTTGAGCAGGGAAGCAGCAGAATCCCCAGGGTTCCCTCTGCTAAGTAGGAGCATGATTTATGTAGGTGGTATGAGCCACAGGGTCTTGAATCTTCAAGTTTTATTGCATTCCTTTGATGTTTTACCAATGGAACTCTTTCCTCTGCACGTTATTCTTCAGGATTGACAATGGTAAGCTAGTAAGAGTGGAGATGCTCTGGTGGGAAGGATCCAGGCCAGAAATAGAGGTCCCAGTGCTTCATCCACTGTGCTTCCCTGCCTGCCCTCCTTAGGCCTCCTGTACTCAAGAAAACCTGAAGCCACTGATCTAGTCTCATATTCTCTATTTTACAACTACTATATAATAAATGTATTTTAATTAAACTTTTTATTTTGAGATAATTATAGACTTAATGTGCAGTTATAAGAAACAATATACCCTTTGTAGCTCTTATACATTTTACCAAGTAATGACATCTTAGAAATCTGTACTACAGTATCACAACCAGATCATTAACATAGATACAATGAAATAAAACATTTTCATCATGACAAGGATCTCTTCTGGTACTTTTTTATTTAGCCCCCAACCTCAGGTTTCTAATCCCCTAGCAATTTGTTCTTATTTCTAGAATTTTGTCATTTCATACATCTTATGTAAATGGAATTACATAATACATAGTTTTTTGAGATTGACTTTTCTCACTCAGCAAAATACCCTTGTGATGCTTCTGAGTTGCAGTGTACACTGCTCATTTTGTTTGCTGAGTAGTATTTCATGATGTGTGTGTACCACAGTTTAACCATTCGTTGCTAAAGGACACATGGATTGTGTCCAGCTTTTGGCTATTACAAATAGAAGTTCTGTTAACACTGATATACAAGCTTTTGTGTGGTCATAATTTTCATATCTCTGGGATAAAATGTCCAACAGTACAGTAGTCATTTCAAGTTTAGCTTTATAAGAAATAAGCAAAATGTTTTCCGGAGTGTCTGTACCATTTTATATCCACAACCCAGTATCTGAGTGATCCTGTTTCCTCCTGTCTTTGTCACATTTGACGTATGTTATTTTGAGAGATGTGCAGTGGTATCTTATAAAGGTTTTAGTTTGTATTTTCCTAATAGAATCAATTATTCTAAATTGTTGAGTTGCTGTTCTTCGCATTCATTTATATCCTTTCAGTCGTTACAGATCTTTTATAATATCCCCCATTTCATTCATCCTCCTTTTTAGGAGAGAAAGGAAGAGAGTGATAGAGAATCAAATTCATTATTTTTCATCTGTTGTTGTTGTTTTTGTTTCCTCAACACTTGGTTGTGTGTGCGGTGCTGGGGTTCCTGGCTCCTTGCACTCCAGCCACTGAGCCCCCACTCCAGCCCCCTTCCCCTCCATTTCATTCTTGAACTCGTGCATCTTCCCTCTTTCTATGTTTGTCAGTCTTACTAGAGGTTTGTCAGTGTTACTCATTTTTTAAAGGAACAGCTTTTTGTTTCATTAATTTTCTCTATGTTCCTGTTCCCAATTTTTTTGGTTTCTTGTCTTTATTATTTCCTTTCCTCTGCTTGCTTTGAGTTTAATTTGCTCTTTTTCTAGAATTTTGATTATTGATTTGAGATTGTTGCTATTTTCCAATGTAAGTACTTAATATCATAATTTCCTCTCGATGATTTAGCTTTATCCCACATATTTTAATGTGCTGTGTTCTCCAATTCAGTGCTATGTAATTTTTTCAGGACTTCCTCTTTGATCCCTGGATTATCTAGAAGTGTGTTTTGTTTCATGTCCATGTATTTCTTTCTGTTTTGATTTCTAATATGACTCCATGTGGTCAGGGAACATATTCTGTGATTTAAGTTGTGCAGTTTGCTTTATGGTCCAGAATGTGGCTCATGTAAAAACACAGGATAGGGCTAGAAAGGTGGCTCAGCAGTAGGGCACTTGCCTGGCATGCACGAGGACCTGGATTTCATCCCCAGCACCACATACACAACTAAGTGAAGAAAAGCAAAAACCAAATGAAAAAATAAAATTAACTCTCTTTCTCTCCCTCCCTCTCTTTAAAAAAAAAAGAAAGAAGGTAAGAAAGAAAGAAAAGAAAAGAAAAAGAAAGCACCTGGAGAGTAGTGTCCTGTCCAGTCCCTTACTGCAGCCTGCCTCAGTACCTCAGCTACACCTCACATTGTTGTCTCTCCTAGGTAGAGAAAAGAGACCTAGGCAGGATGGGACAGATGGTAGGGACAGCCTTCTGATGACCCCTGAATTACTGACAGAAGTGGACCTTGAGCCCCCAGAGCCCTGCCTGCCCAGCAATCTGGTTCATTCTCCCCATGGAGCCTTTTCCTTCCATGACCCTTCCCATGACACGTGGTGATGAACACACAATGCAGCTGAGGGAGGGGTGGGGTGTAGGCAGAAGCATAGCCAGTCTAGGCCCTGTGCCTCTACACCCTCACCTCTTTCTAATGGAGTGGTAAGCGAGGAGGGGCAACTCATGCCTAAGAAGCTTAGGCCCAAATCTCGGAGTCAGCGCCGGGCTGTAGACCCCTTCAACCAGGTCCGCCGGACGGCCCGTTCCCACCTTTGTGAACAGCCCAAGCGCAAGGGCAAGAGCTGTCAGGGCCGCCGCTGCCGGCGCCACCACCAGAACACGGTAAACAGAGTTGCCAGGCGACTGCAAGCAGTTGACTCCTCATCTGCTTCCTACAGTACCTACAAGAACAGTGAGGAGCTTCGGTCTCGTATCTTATCTGGAATCATCACACCTATCCATGAGCAGTGGGACAAGGCTAGTGTGAGCAGTCCCCACCGGGAGTTCCCCCCTGCCACTGCCAGAGAGGTGGACCCCCTCCGGATTCCTGCACACCACCCACACACCAGCCGGCAGCCTCCTTGGTGAGTACAGTCCCCTGCAGGGCTGCCTTCCCAGCCTTCCACCCCTATCCTTGGCCCCCAGTGACTTTAGCAGAATTGTCAAAGTTGTTGTATGCAGGAAGAAGATGGAGACACAGGTGGATCTAAAGGCTGCCTGCCTCTTTCCAGAGGTCACACACAGCCCCTAGTCTGCCCACGGTCATTTTTCTGGTGCTTGTGTGCAGTAGTCCAGTGTTGCTGCCCAAGTGACCAAATCATAGTTATTCATTCCAGAGCTCTTTGTGCAGGGCCCTGTCCCAGGCTTTTTGGGAAACTGTAAAGATGCAGAAGAACTTTTAAGAAGGGGATGCAGTTCATGTCTTACCCATTATGTTTCTTTTGTTTTAACCCCTTGACTTCTCTGACAACTTAGAAGTTTTCCAAAACAGCATGATATATTAGTGAGTCACATCCAGGGTCAAGTAGGATAGCAGCTTTAGGACTAAAAGCTTCTGCTCTGAAGAAGGCCACATAGACTAGGGGACCTTAGTCTCTGTCTGAGACAGCACTTCCCAGTCTGGAGCCCATAATGGGATAGTAAGGGTGCGGTTGGTGGAGTTAGAAGGGATGCTTCACTGTGGGGCTAATAATGTTAACTACCATTGCTGTTTTATTCTGGTTTGCAATTATATACCTCTGTTTAATTAAAAATGGGAAATCAATTTAACTGTTATAAATAAAGTAGGAAGTCTTTTTGGAAAACTCTTCAAAAATATTATGTCCTATGGAGAGAATGGAGAACAATAAGTGGTTGAAAAGTTTGGGAGCAGTTTATCTCATCTAACCTCCTTATTTCATAGAAGGGAAGAGAGGTAAGACCTGCCTAAGGTCACCAGCCACTCACAAAGAGGCAGAGCCAGGCCTGGGGTCCAGCTCCCTCATGTCCTGCAAAGTGTTCTATGATCTAATTAGAATATGGTGGCAAGATTTAAGGAAATAATCCCCAAACAACAGTTGAGTTGGGAAAGATTTCTAGACCTGAAGTAAAGAACCGCATAGCTGAGCAGCCATCATTAGGGCATATCACTGAATAGCCCTAGCTGGTGCTTTGTGCAGAAATAGCAGCCCCTGCCCTTTTCCACAGGACACAGATCTGTGTCTTACCTTCACATAACACTGCAACACTTTACCTGTCTCACCTGGAAACGTTCAAATGCAAACTGAAGTCAGGGTGTCTACCGTACAATAAATATGTTTGTCTTCCCAAGTGTGGAGAGATGCATGTCTGCAGCTTGTCAAGGGATGCTGGGCATGCTTCTGGGTTTGTGATTTGCTGTTACTTGATGCAAGCGCTTCTGGGTTAGAAGTGCAGCTGGAGAGGACTTGCCATTGCAATGGAGAATTGGGCATGGACAGTAGGAGTTCTCTAGGAAGGATGAGCAAAGACAACTTATCTAAGGAGAGGACTTTGTTTTGTTTTTCTATCTAAGCCTTTTCATTCTTGTCATTATAAGTCTAACCTACTTCCCTTTGCTCCATCTGTTCTCAGCTAGTCAGGAAACTGGCTTCCTCTAATCCTGTACCTTGTTTTGAAAAATCAATTTTTCCTATGCTTAACAAGCTTCACTAAAAATAAATCTTTCAATACAAAATTCTTGTTTATGTCTCCTAAATCCATTTTTAATCCCAGTCTATCTTTATACATGATTTTTTGAACATTCCAAATACTTTGTGTTCTGTTTTCTTTTTAAAATTTTATAATCCATTTTCATGCTAAATATATCTTTCTTAGGCTCTGATATTTTATTTTACTATTTTTTTCTTTTTTTTTTTTTTTTTGCCTAATCTCCATGAGGTATTTCAAGTATTTACAATTTCTTATTGTAAATAGTGTATATTTTTTTCCTTATACTTCCCTTATCCTTGAGTTATATTCCCTTTGCTGAAAGATCTCAAACTTTTTGGTCTTAGGAATCATTTTGCACTCTCAAAAATTACTGAGGACCCCAAAGAGCTCTTGTTTGGATATCTACCAATATTTACTACATTAGAAATTACAACTGAAACTTTTAAAACCCATTTACTTATTCATTTAAAAATAATAACCCATTATGTGATAACATAAATAACAAACTTTTTATGAAAATATCTTCATAACAAAAAATTTAGTGAGAAGTTAGTGTTTTGTATTTTTGTAAATCTCTTTAATATCTGACTTAAGTAAAGATGGCTAGGTTCAATTTTTTGTTTGTTTGTTTGGTGCTGGGGATGAACCCACACCCTCATGCATTTTAAAAACATGCTGTACCACTGAGCTACACCCCAGCTAGATTCTCATTTGTACTTGTGAAATTCTATCTTTAGGGGACATGTTGTTGAAGCTTTGCGCAGGTATCTTATTGGAAAAAGGAGTAGTTTAATAACCTTTCAAATGTCCTTGGTATGTTTATTCTTCTTTGCTATTATACCAAAACTTGACAATTAATAGTTTCTTGAAGGGTTGGTTGCACTGTGGAATCTGAAACCATATCAGTGAACTTTGCATACACCTGTTACATTAAAATCTACTGTCTATCATACCTTTTGAATGGATCCTTTCCCCATGCATGATATTGGAAGATCAGGTATTTCGCCATTGGAAAATGTTGATTCACTAAGTTACGTAGATTTGCTAAATGTTGATACATTTTATTTTATAATATTAAAAAACCACTTTCATATTCTCATTAGAAGTATGTTTGGATGCCATAAAGCTAATGATGAAAACAGATTTCCGGATTGGCTATGTTTTACTTAAAAATTTGAATTTTACCATTGACAACAAATACTGTCCATTGTTATCTTTGAAGTAACAGGACACTTCATTTTGGAGAAAAAATTGACTGTGTAGCCAAGTATGAGTAACCATGATTTGCTTGCTGGTCGTTCTTTCAAGTAGAAATGGCCAGTTCAGCTAAAAACTTAAATAACTGCACAAGTACTTTTTTTTTCAAGACAACTTACATGCAGCAGAAGTGCTTTATGCATATGGTATTTCCCATTTCATCACACAGAACATTAACAAGATGTACTCAAAGACTGCGGTTGCGACTGCTTTTAAACTTGACGATTTTTACTGGTCTGTCAAGGGCATTTAAAAGGAAACTAGACGGGGCATGTGCAGGAGGGCGGTGACCACTAGGCAACGCCACTGCTTTGGCTGCTTCGGTTCCTGCCAAGGCATTCGCAGTTCACCCACCACTGTTTCTGCACCGTCGGCGCAAATGTGAGCGCTGTGCGAAAAGCAAGTAGCTTCCAAGATAAAGTGGCTTTAACCTTGTGCTCCAGAGGCCATTTTCTGAAGTTTTCATTTTTGGTTTTTTGTTTGATTTTAGGTTTGCTAGCCATTTGAATTTCTTCTTTTGTGAAGATACAATTCAAATCTTTTGTTCATTTTTCTGTTGAGTTGCCTGGCATTTTATGACTTGCAGGCATTTTTGACACATTTTGGATTTAAGTCCTTTGCCAGATATTACAAATCTTCCTTCCCTCTGTAGCTTGCCTTTTTACTCTGTTCATGGTGGATTTTTTTTATTAAAAGATTCTTAATTTTTATAGAATTTAGCTTATCAATGTTTTTCCTTTTATATTTGGTAATTTTTGATCTGTTTTAAAAATCTCATATATTTTCTTTTAGAAGCTTTATCATTTTACCTTTTATATTTATATCTTTAATCCATTTACAATAAATTTTTATGTACAGTGTGGAATTTATAGTTTTCCATATTGATAATCCAGTTCATTCAGTATCCTGTTTTGAAAAGAATATCCTCTGCTTATGCCACCTGAATAATTTTTATTTTTTCAGTATTTGTGAAACTATTATTCATTATTCCTAACTTTTACTCTCTTTCTTTTCCACTTGGAGCCAAATAATCTTGAACCATTTTGTTGTTTCCCCAGGGATAGCAAAGTTAGTTCAATAATATTTTTATATTACTGTTTAATTATTGAATGATACTATTCTAGAAAACATGCTAGGCATTTCATCCACATGCTCTTATTTAATCTCTCAACACCTCCATCAGATCAATAAGGGCTATCTCTGTTTTACAGGTAAGGAAACAAATTCCTGTACAGTAAATAGTTTCATCATAAGCAATAAGAAGCAAAAATTGTGTTATAATAATAACAGAATATTGAATACTACTTCTTGAACTCTTATGATGTACCAGGCATGGTGCTCTCTAGTAAATATTCTCTTTTAATATTTGTAACAACCCTGAGAAATAGACAGTGTTATCTGCATTTTATAGAAGAGAAAGCTAGGCCTTAGAGATTTTGTGACCTCCTGTTAAATGGTGAAGCTAGAACTGGAACTTGAGTCCACCTAAAGCCATTGCTTTTTCTCATCCCCAAGTGACCATCATGTGTCCCTAGGCACTGGGAATACATGAGAAAATATGGCCCAGCCTTTTAAGGAGTTTCCATTAGATCAGCGCTAATTGCCTTTTTTGATCCAAATCATAAGTCTTTTTTAAAAGTGACAGAAATATGTCTGAGATGTGCTGAAATGCAGAGAAGAGCGATTGTCTGAAGTGGGACAGGATAGAAGGAAAGACTTCAGAGAGATGATGCCTAAGCCAAATTTTGAAAGACCAATAAAAAATTTTATGGCATTGGGAATAATTGACTTTTTAATGTTTATTTGTTTGTTTATTTAATTATTGTACCAGGGATTGAACCCAGGGGCACTTAACCACTGAGCCACATCCCCAGCCCTTTTTGTGTATTTTATTTATTTATTTATTTATTGAGATAGAGTCTCGCTGAGTTGCTTAGGGCCTCACTGTATTGCTGAGGGTAATTGGCTTCTATGGCCAGAGGAACAGTGGGTACCAATGGAGCCATAAAATCATTTTGTATATGTGTTGGCGGGGGAAAGGAAGGGGGTGGGGGTGTTTCACTTGTGCCAGGATGCAGACCAAATCACAAGGGCTGGTATGTGCTTTGGAGCTGGATTTGATCCTTGGGAGCCATCAAATGTTTAAAAAAAAAATTATCTGGTTGGAACCCCTTGATTTTTTTTCCCTTAAGGAATCCCAGCAAGGATCTGACAATTAACATGCTAACATGATTAATATTAATTGAGTCCTTACTATGTTCCAAGAGTTACAAAAAGTGTAAATAAAGTATTTGTAAAACATAGTCTCTTTTAATCCTCATAATAAGAGAATGAGGTAGTTGTCATCATTATCCTCATTTTATAGAAAAGAAAACTGAGCATAAAGAGGTTAATCAGCTTGCCCAGAGCAACGCAGCTCCCAAACGTTAGAGCAGGATTCAGCCCACCCTTAGCGTTTCCTCCTCCTTGTATATGTGTAAGCAGCCGTTTCAGAAGAGATGATTGTGGCTTTAATTTTTCAAAGAATGAAGAGAAAGTCCGTGTGCTGGAGCATAGTACACCAGTGAAGAATGGCAGATACCATGTAGCATGGGCCAGTGCGTGTAGAGCCTTGGGGCCAAGACCAAGGGCAGTGGGAAGCTACTGAGTGGTTCTAACAAAGGAGGAGGGGACTTTGTATTGTTCACATTTAAAATTTTTCAAAATCCCTCTGGCTGCACCCCATGGAAATGGAAGTACCAAAAGACAATAGAAAGGAAGGAGCTCAGAAAGAATTCCTGGCCTTACTTGCAAGCTATACATAAGTGGAACTGATCCTAAAGCAGCATATCAAACGCTGTGTGGCTGGAACTATAGGAGAGCCCACCATCCAGGTCCTAGACTGGCGCCTAGATAGTTCATGTATGGTATAGATTTTAGTAGTACAGCAAAGACTTTACAAACAGAACTGACATTGAAGCCAGCACCTGGAGCCCAAACCCAACTGGGTTAATTGCCTGCTAAAATAAAAATACCAAGATTCTGCCTACGTCTCCTAACTAAATGTTCAGCATGT
The DNA here is from genome assembly GCA_004027875.1 of Aplodontia rufa. Taxonomy (NCBI): domain Eukaryota; kingdom Metazoa; phylum Chordata; class Mammalia; order Rodentia; family Aplodontiidae; genus Aplodontia; species Aplodontia rufa. The sequence continues at coordinate 35,169 of PVKS010003347.1, read as the reverse complement.
CTGGGATAAAGTCCAAAATTACTGGATATAGAAGAACAGAAAATTTCAGCTCATAAAAAGGCGGTCAACAGATGCCAATACCAAGATGACACAGATGTTAGAATTATTTGACAAAGACTTTAAGGTAGCTATTATAAAAATACTACAAGAAGTGAAGGTAACTAGTCTTGAATGGCATGATAGGAAGTCTCAGTGAGTAAAAGAGATAAAGAAGAATGAAATGGGCATTTTAGAACTGAAAATACAGCAAAATTACTGCCTCACTGGATGAATAGATTTGACTTGAGTATTAATTTAAAGATAGATCAATAACAACTACCTAACTGAACAACAGAGTGAAAAAAATTAAAAATAAAGTCTCAGGAAACTGTGGAACAATTATAAAAGGTCTCACATTAGGGACATTAGAGTTCTAGAAGAAGAGGGAAAAGAGTGTAGAAGAAACACAAAGTGTGGCTGACAACTTTGATTTAGCAAAGAAAATCAAGCAATGATCTAGAAAGCTTGGCACATCATAAGTAGGCTAAACCTGAAGAAGTCCATGCTGAAAAGTAAAAGAAACTATCTTGAACACAACTAGGGAAAAATAGTACATTGCTCAGATAGAAAAAAGAATTTGATTGATTATTAATTTCTCATCAGAAACCATGGAGACTAGGAAAAAGTAAAACAACATTCTTACAGTGTGGAGAGAAAAGAATTGTCAACCCAGAATTCTGTGTCCTTCATTTCTGAAGGACATTAAGATTGTCTTAGTGAAACAAAAACGAGAATTCAGATCTTCTCAAAAAAGAATTGTAAAGGGAAGTACTTTAGACAGAAAGAAATGGTACTAGATGGAAACATGGACATCAAAAATAAAAGAAGAGCAGTAGAAATTCGAAATACCTGGGGAGGGTACCAGACTGGCCTCTTGAGCTCTCTAACACGTTTTACAGTTGAAAGCAAAAATTAATGACATTCTGTGACAGAGTTTTCAAGGTGTGTGCTGGAAAGGTTTCTGCATTCCACTTGAAATGGTAAAATGTTATTTTTAAGTATACTGTGAAAAATTAGCAACCACTGAAAAAACTGCACAAAGAGAAATAGTTAAAACATAGTAAATTAAAGTTGAGTAATAACGAGAAAGAAGAAATGGGAAAATATAAAGGGAGCAATTGGAAAACCAATAATAAAATGGTAGATCTAGCTCTAAACATATTAATAATCACTTTAATGGTAACTTGTCTCAACACACCCAGTTTAAAAAGGATGGGTGTTGGAGGTGGCAGATCTAGTGTGAATCCTATCTGCCATTTAGTAGGATCTGTGGCCTTGGCAAGAAACCTAGCCCCTCTGAGCCTCGTCTGTAAAATAGGGGAAATAACCAGGCTTACTCAGGGCTGCTGCAAAGATGACATAATGTATGTGGGGAACTCAGCACATTGAGCTGTTTTAAAAGTAGCAGAGATACATATTTGCACATCTATGCAGAATATCTTTGGAAGAAAATACAAGAAACTGATGTTGTCTGGGTGGGCTGGGAGACAAGAATAGCAGAGGGAATTTTTACTGTTATAGATCCATAATCTCATGTCCACAATTCTGAAATCAAAAACCTCTGAAAACTAAAAACTTATTTTGCCTGATGTCAGAACTTACTGCTGGCAAAACCTAACCTGAAGTTGCATGAAGCTCTTTATATCTTCATTTATCCCACTTAAATGTGAATATCCATTCATTTTGAAGAAATATTAGCATATTGGTTACAGGGCCCTGCTTGGAAGTATTACACAAAATATATATTGGTCATCTAACCTTTCCAAAATATAATGAAAAATTCTGAATTCCAAAACATTGGACCCAAGATTATAGATCTATGTATCCTTTTACACTCACAGATTTTGAAACTGGGGGATGCATTATCATTCAGAAAACTAAATTTGAAAAATCCAACTTTTAGAAACGAAACTTTAAAAAATTAACACAGTGTCTGACACACAAGGCAAGCTCACAGTAAATAGCAGCCACCGGCATTAATCCATGCTCTTAGACCTTTGCTGCATCCAGAACTATGGTTACCTGTGTTACTATTAGATTTTACACTTTAAAGACTGGAGTGCAGAGGTTTCGTTGCAAGCTTCTGCCCGCCCACTAGCATAAACCAAACCCAAAGTCCAGAACATACCTCTCGCTCCCAGTCGTGAGGCTCTTCCAGCTCCCTGCCACCTCAGCCAGTAGAAGGATGTCAGCTGGACCTCCGTGCCCAAGGGAGGTGTATTCTTTTAATGTAAAAGGGCTGCTGCTCAAGAAGTAATCCCATGTCTTCAAGATCACCCTCCATCCAGTCTCTTAGAGGGGCCGCTTTGACAGCCAGGGTATCCTCCTTCAGTGGGCCCCATCATGTAGTTTTTCCTCAAGGGTTAGAGTGAGCCCCTCTTCCCTTTGGTTGATTACCAGGTGAGAGTCAGGACTTAAGTTCAAGGGCCATGTTAAAAAAAAAAAAAAATTAAACCCCTAGAGCCTCATTCAGCACATCTAAGGACCAAGACTTGAATGAGCGAGCTGTGGAGAGGAAGAGGGGCCCTCCATGCTACTTGTTTTAAATGGATTCTAGCATGTGCATAATGAGTTCCCAGAAGCGCGCATGTGTTGCCGTGAGACTGTTGTGATCAGAACATGCTGCGACAGTTTCAGGAGCGCAGATTGTTGGGGCGGGCTTTGCAGCTGCCTTCCTAGCCTACATTGTTCTGTTTCTTCTTCCTTTCTTATGCTCTGGGTCCACAGAGAAAAATAAAAATGGTTTCATATTGCAAGAACAGTTGAGCTCTTCGCTCCCAGGCATTTAACAACCACTAGCAGCCCCTGATCTGCTGCACCTCATGGAGTTAGGTAAGAGGCTTGCTGCCCTCAGGCTCCACCTGACCTGTCTCCAGAGAGGCCAGATGTTGGAGGCCATCAGAAACCATGACTGGTGGCTCCATGAACCATGGCTTGGGAGCAGTAATCTAGGTCAGGAAGAATTCCTTCCCTTGGAATCCTGGCCTTGTTTCTCCTAAATTGCCATCATCCTTTCCAGCCTATGGTTGCAACTGACTGGAGAAGTACTTACTTTTGGATTTCTTCCTAGCTCTCTAATTAATGGCTTCTTACCTGGAAGCTTAGATTAGCTGCTTTGTATAGAGCTTTTCTGTTCTGGCAGTAGCCCGCCTGTGTCCCAGAACTGTCAGGTTTATATTGCTCACCAGGGCTCTGAGCAGATTCCAGACCACACATTTTAAAATACTAAATTTGTTTTGTTTTATTACATTTTATCCATCTCCATACCCTTTATAAAGAAGGATATACTTCCAGTGTGCTCCTTTCTGGTGTTATTCATACGGACCCCCCACACTTTTCCTCAGTTATCTCCCTAGGCTCTTGATAATTCCCTCCCCGCCACACATAACTCTCGAGCATGAGCATTTTTCCACGTCATTTTTAAAGCATTCTAAGAACATTGTTTCTCTTATTTCCATTGCTGTATATAGGGATATATAGTCATGTACCTAACTGGTCCCCATTTAGCTCAATTCCAGTTTCCCCTGATTGAAGTCTTTGTGGGTACATTTTAATATGAATGCTGTATTCATCCTTCAATGTGAATACCTGGATATAAAATTATTGGATTAGAAAATATGAAGATATATAAGACTTTTGAAAAATCGATTACATTTTGCGTTAGCAATCATGCAGGATTGCTCTGAGAAAGCATACTCATTTATGCTGCTTATCATCATGCCTACTCAGTGAAGGAAAAATTGGTTCTTACAGGGAGAAACTATAGAGGTTGTGGCCTGTGGTCATCCAGCAGGCTATGGTGCATAAACAGATAGACAGCATACAGTGGTGTACTCCATGCAAGGGCCACAGTGAGCAGAAGGCTGAGAAATGTGACTGTACTGCCATCTCACTCCACCTGGGAAACTTCAATCTTAGCTTTGGAATTTTGGTTTTTGGTTTTAGAGTAATATTTTTCTGAAATAAAAGTTCTTGGTTTACACAAAATTTAAAAATTCGAGGAAGATGTGAATAAAATAGTTTTTCCGGAGGTTACCACTGTTAATATTTTTATCTTTATGTAGAACGGGGACCCTAGCTGGGTGTGGTAGTGCATGCCTACAATCACAGTTACCTGGGAGGCTGAGGCAGGAGGATGGCAAGTTCAGGTCAACCTGGGCAACTTAGAGAGATTCTGTCTCCAAATAAAAAAATAAAAAGAGTTAGGGGGGTAAAGCACCCTTAGGTTCAATCCTCAGTACCACAAAAGAAAGAAAAAAACAGTGTGGGGTCCTCCATATTTTCAGCTTTCGTTCAGCCTTTCACACATAATTGCCTTGTAATGTAGTCAGTGTTAATCTGTGCCAGGGGCCGCTTTGAAATCTCTCTTGTGTTGTGGTCTCACACAGGTGTCTCCCTGTCCCCTGTGGCTGGGAATGCGTCTGCAACCCCACTGGCATCAGGTTCAGGCACCTAGCTGTTCTGGGACTTGCACTAATTGTCCTTGTTTGTTTCAGGAGTGATCCTCTGGGCCCATTTGCTGTCGGGGGAGAAGATCTAGACCCTTTTGGGTGAGTACTTCTGGGGAGGCGGCAGCAGCTTAACGTGCTCTGTGGCTTTCAGCCCCAGCTCATCTTCTAATTTTAGAGCTTTTCATCAGTCTCTTCCTTTGGGTGAAGGAGGTAGTTGTTGCTGAGCAGCTGAGAAGTCACTGACACTTACTGTGCTGTGCCATACCTGGAGCTGTACCGGAAGGCTCTGTGTTGGAGAGGACTGAGCAAGCCCAGCAAACAGCTCCTGTGTCCTTCCTCTGTCCCCCCACCCCTGGTGGAGGACAGCAGCCTTCCCTAGGATGCAGGGATACAGAGGGATTTACCAGGTTGGGTTGAAAGCACATGGGTGGGGTACAGACCTCAGAGCAGCTCAGGGCTGGCTATTCAGGTGTCACCTGGCTTGAAAAAGGAGGTCTCTGAGCCTGATTAGATTCTGTCTCGTCTTGCATCCAGCAAAGTTATCATAGCCTCAGCTAGGCACACTGTTCTCGGAATGATTCAGACTAGGTTTTAACCTGTGCTGAAAGGTGACCTCATCTTTGTCATCTCATTGTTAGACAGCAGGACAATCACTTAACTCTGCAGTGCCAGTCAAACTGTGACCTCAGAATGTGCGGAGCATCAGCTCATTCATCCTAGTTTGAGCGCATGAGGTCAAGTCCATGGAACTCTGTGAGCACAGATGCTGTCGGGAGCCCACAGGCAATGAGAAACTGCCCCTGTGGCTCTTAAGAGAAATTAGTATCATGAATTGTCTCCATGCTATGATTACTCCTTAGACCTCAGGGAGTAAGGTTTCTTTGTTAACTCTGGCCAGTTCTTGCTCCTGTTTCTGATCAAATTGATGCCCTTGGGTATAAGACGTGGCAGGGCTCTCAATTTTGGAGGCTTGGGAAGCTCCAGGATGTGCTGTGCTGTTCCAGGCCCCTTAGCAGTAAAGGTGTGCTCTTGGTGGTCTTGTTTTTGCCTGCTACCTATTGGCTGTCATGTATCTGCTTGGACACCTGGAGTAGACATCCCAGTCATCCTCATCCATTCTCGCCTTTCTTGCCTCTTCTTCAAGGGCAGGCCCTGCCTCACCTGCTTACCTCCTTCCTTCTTGCCTCAGGTGTCGAAGAGGTGGCATGGTTGTGGATCCCCTGAGATCTGGCTTCCCAAGAGCACTTATTGACCCATCTTCAGGCCTCCCAAACCGTCTTCCTCCAGGAGCCGTGCCCCCAGGAGCTCGCTTTGACCCCTTTGGACCCATTGGGACCAGCCCGTCTGGGTAAGTATTCACTCATGTATGTTGAGAAATAGGGCCTAATGGCAACTTAACCCAGCTCAGCACTTCAGGGTGAGGTGTCTAACACCTGACAGCAACAGAGTTGCCTCTAGGCCCCTGCCCACTGCCTTCCTGGAGCCTTCCAGGAGCTTCCTGTCCCTCCGTGCCTCCCTTCCCCCAACTCCTCTCCAGGAAGTCTCAGAGGTGGAGGAGGAACCAACACTTATTGGAAGTTAAGTATGTGTTGGAAACTCATGGGGTGCTCTGTCAACAGTCTTGGGTAGATAGAACTGTCAGCTCTCAACATTTTTAACATCTTGGGCAGATGTGAAAATCGAGGCCCCAAGGATTAGTTAACTTAGCCAAAGTAGAGGAGTCAAGATTCAAATCTAGGTCACCTGGCTTCTCTTGAACTCCACCAACCACCATGTCACTGGAGAGCATGCAAGTCAGGTCTGCGTGTGCCTCGGTCCCTCCATCACTAACTCACGAGCCCCTCTTTCCATTCCAGACCTAACCCAGACCATCTCCCCCCACCGGGCTACGATGACATGTACCTGTGAAGGCCTCAAGAATGTCGCATCCCAGCCTCCCCTCCACTCTCCTGGAGCTGCCACCAGCAGCCCCATCAGCAGCTGTGTCCTTGTGGGCGGGGGGCAAGAGACTCTGCCCATGTGTTTGCAGGCTGTCTGGGATTGCCTCCCCATCCCTTATCAGAGCCAAGGCACCTGCTGCAGCTTTCCACCTGGCTGCATATAGGTCTCCAAGAGAAATCAGCGTGTCTCTCCCACCACCAGAGAGACTCCGGCAACATACACCCTCCACCCAATGCTATAAGAACAGAACGCATTTTGGATGTTATTATTAAGAACCAAATGTCAATACAGAATTCATGTTGCCCGTCTCCCACTTTTCTTTTTACAATAATGCATAGCTCCTTCCAGTTATGAGAATTTAGACTTTGAGACTACAGGACTGGACGACTCTTCCTACCCTGGACCCATTCTTACTTCTTGAGCACTTTCCTTTCCTATGTTACTGTTGCTCCTGGCATTACTAAGATGGGTCCCAGTCTAGCTGCATGGATGGCAGTGAATGACTGGAATTCCCATGGGTCACAAGGATGACTTTCACAAAGACAGGCACATTGTGGAAAGACTGCATCATTCTGACGAGGGCAAAATCTTCCAGTTGTTCCTGTTCCAAGTCAACCCTCTGGATTTGCGTGTGCCTGGGCAGCAGTGGCCTATAAGTGAGGAATAAACAGAATTTAGTTTCATTTTGCCCCATAACTTACTGAGTGATCCTAAGGAAGTCCCTTCTTTTATGACCTCATGCCCACCTGTGAAACTGGAGGTGTTTTCCTGCTCTAAAACTTTCCACTGTCTTATTTATTTGAATGGCAACAAACCCTAGGAACTTGGGCAAAGGAAAAGAGTGAAAGTTCAAGGTTTATGTGGTACTTACCTACAGAATCTGTAACTCTATTTGCTTGTCCCTCTGGGGGCCCAGACAAGAGCATAGAAGAATGGGTTCCATCTACGTGTGGCATCAAGCTTGGGAAGAACAGGGGGTCCCAGCCTCTGGAAGCTGTGTCCTGTGTCAAGACCCACCTGACCTTTGGCATTCTCCAGATCCTTTAAAGCCCAAGCCGGACAGGCATGGGCAGTGCTGAGTCCCTGTACTGCCATGGAACGAGCACCACAGAGCACAGTAGGAGGCATGAGAACAAGGCCCTGTGCACTTCCCCTCTGCAGCCACTATTTCAACCATGTGTGGGGCCTTTCACTTCTCAGCTGATTGGGTTCCTTCCCCTAAATTAGGACATGTCATTTGCCTGTAGGCAGCAGCTGGAAATTATAGTTTTTTCTGAGATGTCAGCTAGACTAGTTTCTATGACCTAAGATTGTCTATCCATCTCAGCCCAAAAATGGATAGGGTAAATTGAATTCGCTAGCCAAGGGCCAGTCTCTGCTGGAGGCTGGCCTGGGTGGGCAGGCTAGCATGAGCGGGTGCCCTGGTATTTCTTGCAAGACCCACATTACACACTGATGTAGCAAAAGATCCCAGAGTCAGGAAACTGAGCACCTTGAAACAATAAAGACCCAGGGATCAGACAAAGACATAAACATCAGCATTACTCACAGCCTTCCTTAGGGATGGCAGATGACTGGAATGTTCATTTTTATTTTGGAATTGGACCACATCTGCAACCAAAAGGACTTGGAGCAGTTTTCTCATAAAACTGTAATAGCAATAACAACAATAAATAATTACCAAAAGAACCATTTAAAGAAACATCACGCTAGAGATAATCAGACACAGGGAAGAGAGATAACTTTTAGGGCCGTGATTCAAGGAAAAGATAAATTTTAAACAATAAATTTGCCACTTAGATTTTTCTAATAGCACAATTCAAAAAAGTATTATTCATAATTCTGTTTTCTGAAAACAGAAAATTTAGTGATTCATCTGCAGAATCAGCCATGTTTTGTGTGTCTCCTTGCATCAAAGATGCAGAGAAACACAGATAATGTCCTACTTGTTATGTGGGGGGAGGTGAATGGAACCCCAAGGAACTTGCTAATGGTGCTTGTTTAGGTCTGGGCCACTTTTCTCCTTCCAGCCATGAGTAACCAACAAGAAGCAAGTTGAAATACTTCAGTGTGTATCTTACAGACCCCTCCCCCAAGCTGGAACCTTAACAATAAACATGAACATTTGATAACCTGTTCCTCTTTTTTTTTTTAAATAACAGCTTTATTGAGAGAAAATTCACATACCCACAAAGTTTACCCTTTCAAAGGTAAGTGGGTTGTAGTATATTCACAGTGCTGTGCATCCATCACCACATCTAATTCCTGAACATTTTCACCACCGCCCCCCAAAACTCCATAAACTTAGCAGTCACCCCCATTTCCTCCCTCCCAACCCCAGGCCTAGTCTGTCTTCAGTCTAAAGATTTGCCTGTTCTGGACAGTTCTCATAAATGGAATCACTCAATATAAAGCCTTGTGTCTGGGTTCTTTCGCTTAGCATAATGTTTTCAAAATTCATGTTGTAATATATATCAGAACTTCAATCGTTTTTATGGCTGAATAATAATCCATTGTGTAGACATCACATTTTGTCTGTTTAGCAGTTGATGGACAGTTGGATTACTTCCACTTTGGGGCTATTATGAATAATGCTGCTATTAACATTAGTGTACAAGTTTTTGTGTGGGCAGATGTTTTCAGTTCACTTAGGTATATACCAAGGAGTTGAATTGCTGGATTACCTGATAAAACTATATTTAATTTTTTGAGAATTGCCAGAGTGTCTTCCATAGTAGCCCCACCATTTCACATTTCCAGCAGTAATGAATGAGGGTTCTGGTTTCTCCACATCCTCTCCAATACTTGTTATCCTTCATCTACTTGCTTGTAGCCATCCTAGTGGGTGTCAAGTTGCATTGCATTGTGGTTTTATCTTCTGTTTTTTTTTTTAATGGAAAATTTTTATCTAGGCCAAGCAAGGCAGGGACCAGAGCTACTCTCCCTTGAGAGCAAACCATGGGTTTTATGATAGCCACCTTGGGATGATCGTGGCTGTTCAGTCACAGAAGAATTGGATTTAACATTTGGGGATGGTTCCAGGATGGATATGATACAGGACAGGTCCATTCTTTAGGGAAGTTCCTGTGACCATTTCAGATCATGTCATTCACAGCATTACTTCTGCTTGGTTCGAAATTTCATAGTTCATCCCATGACTTACATGTAAAATAAAGGTCTGGTTCTAAATCATTCTTTTTGGCATTGAAGTGCCACAGGCCACTAGCACTTTTCTAGGATGCACCAGGCCACATCCCACCTTCTCTTCCTTGGCTTGTCTCCTTCCCATTTCCTAGAGCTGGCTGTGTTTCTCATTGCATTTACCTGCTCAGGCCTGAGCCTCTGCCAACCCCCATTGAAAGTCATGAGTTTATTAAGGCCTCAAGCCCAACAAAGTATTATGCTCAAAGTGGAGATGATCCCCCTGTGCAGAGGGCCAGCAACAGTTGACACAGTTGGGAAATGGGCAGGAAGTCCCACCTGACCTCACTCTTTGGAACCCAGCTTTCCTCCTGGCCTCCCTTTTGGTAGTCCTTAATGACAGTTTGCTACTGATCCATGCTTCTCTTCACAGGAGGGAATTAGAATCTGTAGAAGTTCATACTCTGTCACCTGATCTTGTCCACTTTGGTGCAGTTCCAATAAAGACAAGTCCCACCATCAAGGAGATGAAGGATTCCACTATGCTATCCCCAGCTTTCTCTGCCATCAGACTTGCACTCCTGTAGGCCACTTGGGCTTTTTTGTTTCACAGCAGAAACTCACAGGCAGGCATGCTAGTCCCCAGGCTTTGTTTTCCCTTGGGATACCACAAGGTACTCCCAAGTCACTCCAGCTGGGCTTAGCCCTGAGGCTGGGTCAAAAGGTAAGAGGGCAAGCAGGGAGGATGCTAGGCAGTGGAGAATAAATGGGCTAGGCTCTGGTGACTGAGGACAGACAAGACAGTGCCAAAAGCAGCAATGATAGGAAGTTTGGGCACCCACTAGTGGCAGTGCTGGTGAGGGCTGCAAAGAAGGCCACACTCCTGCGCAGAGGCATGAGGCTGACGGTCCTAAGAGAGGACCCTGGGTGGCCGCATGGATGGTTTGTTCCTGATGAGTCATGTAAGGTGAGTGCTATGAAAGTCACAGTGTGACAGTGGTTCAGAGGCATGAGGGAGTTGAAGTGTTAGCTTTTTAACCCAAAAGGTTGGGGCCAAAGAACAACAGGTTCACGTCATCATTGCCTTGATCTGGGGTCTGCATCAGAAAGTAGATAGCTTTCCTCCCACCTCAAGCCCACTCATCTCAGTTCCAAGTGCGAGGCTCAACTGAATACATCTGATCATTGGAACCTACATCACCTCTTGAACCCTAGCAGCAAGGGATTCTAGGATAATGTCCCTGTTCTCTCATCCCACCTCTGCCCTCAGGAAGGTGCTCTGGAACAAACATCTGGTGAGACAATGTGATCATCTGGAGCACGGACCATGGTATAAATGGGGATCATGGCCTTGCTTGCTGAAGCCTGCGACCTTTGTTCTAAGTACACTTACATCCCAGGACCCAATCCACACCACTAAAGCAGGGCCTTCAGATCTGTTTTTTACCACTTCTCTTGTGATTTATAGGATCACACAAGTTTGAGAACTAAGAAGGGAAGGGAAGACTATATCCTTACTACTGGGCAGCAGCAGCAGCTGCTCCTGGGAACTTGTTAGAAGTGCAGCATCTCAGGCTCCACCCCACTTATTAAACGAGGATCTGTGTTTTAACAAGTTCTCCACATGCTTCCTATACACACTAGTTTGAGACACTCAAGTTACAAACTTTGTCCTTTTCCTTGCACTGGACATCACATGCAAAGAATCAAGTCACTTGGTGGTCTTGATTGGTGGCACATTATGGTTAATGCATACAAATACCCCAATACCATTCCCTTACCCCGGTGGGTCACTCAGGTGTGTTTCATGTATGTCTTTAAATATGCAGGCATCTTTGTAAGATGGGATGCGTTATCTCTTCCAATCATAATCATAGTGAGATATTCTCATGTTCTAGACCAGAAAAGGAGGGTTTGGAAAGATCTGATCATGTGCTAAAGGCCAGGCAAGGGTCTTGGAATCAGGCAGGTGTCGGTGTGATTCCCAGAAGTCCCTTTGCCAGTGTATGGCCCCCTCATCTGCAGAATCAGCACCATCACCCCTACCTGCAGGATTGGTGCAGGGTCTCACCAAACATGTCTTATTAGCAGGTGTTGTGCCAGATGCTGTTATTACTGAGGTCATATGGATAGGTAAAGATGGGGCTCAAGGAGAAGAAAGGAAGCTTGGGTTGCCCCCAGTGCCGGAAGCAAGCATGCATCTGGTGCCCAGAGTGTGCTAGAGTTCTCCACAAGCTCAAGGTAAACAGCAGGCTTATCTGAGTTATGCCCCTGATGGGTGGCATAATCTGGTCAGCCTGATTTTAAAGTCAGTGCTCTTCTGCCATGCCCAGACCTTATAAGGTGGCCAGATAAAGACATGGGTCCCTGGTCAAACCCATTCAAGAAGCTGGAAAGCCGAGGTGAGGACTTGTGTGAGAAAGGAAAGGTGCTGTGTAATCCCCTGGAGAATCTAGACTCTGAAATTGGTCCTGTCTGCAAAGTGTTCCTCATGTTTCCAAGGACTGCTACCTGTAACCACAGGGCCCAGAAGCATATGAAACCACCCAGCACAACCCCAGGTCCAATGGGGAGGAAATAGGTCCAGGAAGCCCCTTTGTGAGAGTGAGCTTCTGAGAGATTTCTCTCAGCTCCAGGACTGGCCTTGGGCTCTGTGCAGGCCATCACCTGGCCCCAGGGGGAGCTCACCTTGGCCCTCAGTTCAATGAGATGTCAGCTACTTTTGTTCACAAACGGGAGATAAAGCAAGTGCGCAGCAGATGAGGGACTTCCACAGGGCCACAGAAACTATAAAACTATAAAAACCCTGGCTTCAAATTCAGGAATTTCCCAGGAAACATTGGACAAAATAGAGTTCATGAGTGACAAAAATAGAAGGATCCCCCTTCCCTTCCACCTTCCTCTTCCCTCAGCTAGGCTGTTAGGAGAGTGCCATGCCGCTTCAGTACCCTGGTCAGCACCCTGGTCAGCACCCACCATTCCTGAAGCTGGGGAGGAGGCCTGGAACCAGGTTAGGCCAAACTATCCACTGCACCCAATCTCAGATGGCCCACTGCTGGTGACAGGCTGACTTCTCCAAGAGGAAAGGACCTGCCCCTAGATGTCCTGCCTCCAATTCAGAGCCCTTCCCTTTCCCTCCCCTTTGGATAGAACCCCAGGAGCACAGTTTTTCAGGCTGCTTTGTTCTAGTGAGAAGCCCATAAGCGGAGGGATGGGCAGGAACTTGCGCCACAGCGACCCTAGGCAAGTCCTGTCCCCTCTGGCTTTCCTAAAAACAAAGATGAGGATGGACCTGACTTCAAGACCCTGCCCATCTGTTAGATTCTATGTCTCTCAAGTGGGCTGTGGGCCTGACAGTTCAATACTCCTCATGCACGACTAAACCACAGTCCTCAAAGTGACCAGCCACAGCTCAGACCTGCCACAAACCTGCTCTGACTTGCCTGCATGTATTTAAATGTGATAAGATACATGTCTTGACTCAGGTATTCATCAGGTGTGTAACCTTTAGCAAGTCACTTAACCCACCTGTGCCAAAGCTTCCTCATCTGTAGAACAGGTAATGTTGTTGTGAGGTTTAAGTGAGATGGTCAGTGTAGAGATAAAGAGGGCCTGGTGCAGAAAGACCACTGTATATTATTCAAAAAACGAATGATTTAATGTGTAATGGTTCAGTCCAGTGTGCAAAGTCACCCAACCGAGCCCTGGCCCTGTCAAATCCCCCTTTCACCTCAACACCTGGGGCTCTGCAAATCACTGACTGGTCACTTTGACTTCAAACATAGTTCAGGCAAGTATAAACTTTCCAACTCACATTAAGTTCCAAGAAGTCCCCTCTGGCCTCTTCTGGACCCTTGCTCCTCCAGTGCGGCAGGTGGCAGGGGAGGAGGGAGAAAGCCATGTGTCTTTTCACTGGCCTCATGTGACTGTAAGGGTGAGGTGAAGTGGTACTACCCTCATTCATTCCCGCTTTTTGTTTTGGGGGAGGTTTGGTTTTGTTTTGATGCTGGGTCTCCAGTGGGCTGTCTGCGTAATTGGTGGGACCTTCCCCCTGGACCTTCAGAGGTGTGTGGAGGTCACTATCCAGTTGACCAGAGGCTCACAGCCCATCTGCTGGGCTGCAGAGTCATATGGGCCTTTCCACGGCTCCCAGCCTCCTTTCACCTCCCCACAGCAACACCTAGAGTCCTGGAACACTAGGGCCTCAGAACACTAGGAGGGAGTGCAGAACTACCCTTCCTTCCTCCACTGATCCCCAACACCACCTCCCTGCAAGCCAGTGTGAGCTTTCCCATGGGCCTCCCACCCCAGGAAGTCTCCAGGTCAGAAACAGACTCGATTTTTGATCGCAAACACCTTGAGCCCTTCAGGAATACTCTCCTCGTGTGTTCATCTGTGCAGTGCTGAATCTCCAAAACCTGGCAGAAAGTAGCTGCCCACATCTTTGTCAACTGAATGAATGAGGGGTGCCTGATGGGCAGCCCTAGAGTGGCCTGTGGGCCTGCAGCTCAGCAAGCCTCCAGCTGGGGGGCAGAGGCAAGTCCCCCTCTTGAGGGTGCCCCATCTCCGTGAGTGATTTAGCAAGCTGGGAGGCAGGATGTCTGGCCCCAGCAGGTGGCATCTCACTGGACAGAGCTTTGGCCTCAGCCACAATTCTCAGACAGTGGGATAATCCCTTTCAGCGTGTTGGTACCCACACAGAGTCCAGCTGTCCAGCTGCTCTTGAAAAGCCAGGAGCTCTGACAACTACTAGGTAACAGCCATCCTGAGCTGGAGCAGGCACCGCTTTAATCCTGCCACTGCTGCCCACAGCCACCTGCTGTGTTCCTTAATTCACCTGCTGAGCCCTGAAGGCATTTTTAGGGCCTCTGTTTTAATCTCTGCTGAGGGAGGGTGGGGACTCAGGAGAGTCTGGTGAGGGACAGATGAGTCAGCAGTAGTGACACCTCACCTATGGGTGTCTAAGCCCCATGAGTGGCTTCCTGTGGACACGGGAATCAAAAAGAAGGGGAGGATATGGGAGATTGGAAGAAGGGAAGAAAGAAAAGATGGGCGGGGCAGAGATGGTTTTGCTGAATGTTGTTGGCCCTAACTCCGTGCTGGCTCAGGTACCACGCCACCTGGAAGAGGTTGGCAAGGCAGCCGCCTTCATCCCCTGTCCTCCCTGTTCCCACAGGGCCAGCACTCCTGCCAGAAAGGCTGGTTAGTGAGCTTCCTTTCACTCATTCACCTTGCCCTAAACCCAGGAGGTGGGCAGCTGCTACTGAGCTCAACCTTGATGGCTTAGAGGCCAAGCAGGGATGGGCTGCTAAGACGGCTGCCTGAAGTTCAAGGTCCTGTCTTCCCGCTGCAGCGGGAGCCCTCAGAGGAGGGCTGTGGATGCTGGTGTCCCCAGTGCACCTGCAGTGCATCTGACATCTGAAGATTCTTCCTGCCATCCACATCTACAAACGATCACAGGCAGAGACCCCTTCCCATGCACCCTGCAAAGTACCCATATGAACTCAGTCTCTATAGGAATCTGTTGAAGGGGGCACAGTGGGCACCCCCTTCACAGTCAATGAAACGCAAGTGCCCGCAATGCCCTTCAGCATGCCTCCTCTCACACTCACCCAGAACCTGTCCCTTCCCTGGCGAGGGCCCTGTGCATACTGTTCCCCTCTGCCCAGAGGACCTTTCCACCTTCTCACTCAGCTCATTAATATTCCCAGTAGACACCCTGCCAGCCCCAGCTCAATCCTCTGCACCCTCCACCACAGCAGCAGCTCAAGGACGGGGTCTATGTGTGCCCACAGTGCTCAGACCAGAGGAGATTGGGCGTGGATGAATGAGTGAACATGAGCAGCTAACATTTACCAAGCAATTAGGAAGCTGCCAGCCCTGTGCTGAGAGCTTCCAGGCAATCAGCTCATTTACTGCTCAAAGAAGCCTTAAGGGAAAGGTGCTAGTATGAGCCCTGCTGTCTCACAGATGAGGAAACAGGCTACGAGGCAATAAAGCAACCACCGAGCATCCAGGGTGTCCGTCTCTAGAGGTGGTGCCCATACCTCCCTGATGGACGCTCCTTCCATCCCTCTGAGCTTTGTGTAGGAGGAAGCTCAGCAGCGCTTTCCCTCTGGGAGGAAGAAGTTGAGAATCCTCCCACCCTCTGTGCCATTCAGATGCCCTGGTCCTTCCCATCTGCCCATGGACATCCCAGTCCAGGAAGAGCAACCAGATGGGGAAAGGGGTGTTTGAGCCAAAGACACGGAAGTTATAGCAAATCCCTCTAGGGGCATTGACCCTCCTCAAAGAAGGGGTCTGGAAGTTTGGGGAGCCTCTTGACTAAATCCAACCCACCTCTACCATGGCCTATCCCTGAAGATACCCTGACACCTGACCAGTAAATGCTAACATACCTCCACCAACAAGGAGCTCCCTACCACTCCGGCTCCAGGAAGATCTCAGCACACTTCCTTCTGCTCCCTGAGTCTACCTCCTGGGGACAGAGGGCAGTCTGCTCTCCAAGAGGAACCAACAGGACCCGGGAGGGCCTCTTCCTGCCTTTGTCAGGACCAACCACACCATTTCCTCCACTTCCTGGGGCTTCTTCCTGCCCCTTGACTCAGGGTACCATGCTCTCGACTTTGGCAAGCCCTCTGCCTATGCTTCTTGGTCCCCCAGCCCCTGGAGAAGGGGAGTGAGAAGATTTTCAGTTTTCCTTGAGGAAAATGGAGAAATGGTGCTCTTTGCCCAAAGACCATTGGGAAAGGGTGACCAGAAGGACTGAGCCTGGTCCCCAGGCAGGATCACAGTCCCCTCCTGAAATGCTGGGTGGAAATGCTCCTAGACATCTCTTCCCCTCAAAGGGGTGGGGAGGAGTAGGAGGGATCCTGATAGCAACCTGGACAGGGGAGAGGACACTTGGTTGTTGCTATGAGGTCAGCATGCTGGGAAGTGCCCAGTATGGCTGGTGGAGAAAGAGAAAGTGACTTCAGCCATCCGGAGGATGCTCTGGCTTGGAGTCACTTTCCCAGAGTGCATGTCCTCGGCTTCTGAGCAAGGTCAGGGAAGAGAAAGCTGTGTGTGTGTGTGTGTGTGTGTGTGTGTGTGTGGGTGGGTGTACATGTGTATGCTTATGCTCCTGTGCATACATGGATGTAGAAGTGCACTTGCAGGGAGGAGGACATTTTAAAAAGAATCCCAGGAAAGATAACACTATTTCCCCAAAAAGAAAGCAAAATGATGGCGTCTCAGGCAGCAGGCATTGTCAGCTAGGAGACCCAAAGGATGCCTGAGGAGAGCAGAGACACTGGGGTTCCAAAGGTTCGGGCCTGAGCTCTGCAGGTCCTCCGATGGGAGAGAATCCGGCTGGTGTATCTCACAGGCTCCTAAACACCCAGCAAATGTCTCCCAGGTCTAGCAGACCCTTGGCAGTCCTGACAAGGCTGGGAAGAGGGGTCTCCATCAGTGAGCCCCATCTAATTCCTCCACATACAGCTGTATCAAGAGTCAGAGCGAGTGAGGCAGATGGGTGCCCATGCTCCAGCTGTAGGGTCCAGGGACAAAATGAGGCCCTCTAACACTTCTGGGCATGTGATCTTCTGCACCCCTGATTCTTACCCCTATACAGGGCTCCAGAAAGCCAGGCAGGGACTGTGGGGCTCTCGGACCCCACACAGGACCCCTGGCAGGCACAGAAAACTTTAGCTGCATTCATCTGTCCTTCAATGGTAAGCACCTACTACGTGTGTCAACCGCTGGCACACTGCGAGTGCAGCACAGACTAGTTAGACCAAACTTCCAGCCCACGCAGAGCCTGCAGTCCGGCAAGGGAGGCGGGACAGAGGACACAGGGATTAACACTCTGCTCCCGAGAAAAAGAGAGCAGGCAGGAGAAAAGGGAGCAAAGCCAGGGGTGTGGTTTCAAACGAAGGTCAGCGAAGGAATCCGTGAGAAGGTGACCTTTGAAGAAAGCTTTCCTGAAGAGCTGAGGGAGCGGGTCTTAAATGTGGAGGTGGAGAGCCTCCCAGGTGGAGAAACAGCTAGTGCAAAGGTCCTGAGGTGGGAGTGCGCCCAGCCAGGCTGAGCCACGGCAGAGGAGAGTGTGGCTACAGAGAGGAGAGCAAGGGCCCCGGGCTGGGAAATGAGGTGCAGAGGAAGTGAGGACCAGACAGCATAGGGCCTTGCAGGCCACCGTAGGGACCCGGGTTTGGGGTCCGGAAGCTGTAGAATTTAGGGGGCTGTCCTTAAGAAAAATAAATCAGAATTACAAATGCAAAAGGGAGGGGCCCATGCGAGTGAGGGACACAAGCTTTGCCTGATTTGATAAGGTCCACCTCTGGGAAGAACTGGGGCCTTTGCCAGGAATGAGAGGGATAAGGAGGGGAGTTCTCAACAAAGAAGTGACCAGACTGCCCTTTTAACAGGCTCCCTCGGGCTGCCAAAGGGCTGATGAACTAGGGGGCTGGAGCAGGGGTGACCAGGTAAAAATGCCAGGATACCAGTGATCAACCTGGCCCAGGGGTGAACACTAATCACATCCTGAAAGT
This sequence comes from Aplodontia rufa, assembly GCA_004027875.1. Lineage (NCBI taxonomy): Eukaryota > Metazoa > Chordata > Mammalia > Rodentia > Aplodontiidae > Aplodontia > Aplodontia rufa. The sequence continues at coordinate 17,066 of PVKS010003347.1, read as the reverse complement.
ACAGCTCCCAGGATCTGCTGGTGGGCCACGTGGGAGGTTCGAAAGGAGACAGAAGGGTGGACCCAGAGATTTTAGGCTTAAAGGAAGCAGGAAGGACAACACTGTCACTGGTGCTCTTGATCTGCACAACCCCCCTCAGGCACAGTTTTCATTAAACCAATTCTCCAAGCAAATTCAAACTCAGAACGGTACAGTAGCATGCCTAAGATCACACAGCCAGTAAATGGCAGAGCCTGTATTCAAACCTAAGTCCTACCTACTCCAAAATCGTTATCTGTTCAGCAACACCAGAGCAAGCAAGATTGGGGGGTCCTAGCAGCCTGTCAGATGGGAAAAGTTGCTGGAGGTGAGGAAAGCCTATTCCATCTACCACAGGGGCCCCTGGGATATCACCACACCTGGCCCCAAAGAAACAATGTTCTCAGCACTCCATATTCTTCCTCAGCTCCTTCCTAAACCTATTTCTGGCCCATTGGCTAGGAGATCTCAGCTGCAACTTGGGGAAATGTTTTTGGCATCTCTCAAATTTTCTTAATTCTCTGACAAGGTAATGATTGCTTTGCCCCATTATACACGTTTTCTAAAGGAGTTTCCACATTAGAATGCAAAGCAGCCTTCTCTGGTTTGGAGAAAACCTGAGATTCCTGAGATTTAATCTGCTAACACATTTAGCCCCTAAATACAATTCATTGTATTTAAACTGATGTGAATTGATGGTCCCGGATGCAGCCTGTCATCAAGTTTAGTATCCAAATGAGTCCCCCACTGTCACAGTAATCCATATGGCTTGGATTGATATTTTTATTATTATCATTATGGATTTGAAAAGTCTCAGCCCATCATTTGGGGTGTCCAAGTCTACTTTTCAAAATACATCCTTTCAACACCCCAACAGAACCTGGAAGGCAAGCTAAATAATCTTTGTCCTCTCCAGCACTCTCCCAGCCCCCTGCTCCCAACAAAAATTGCCAGCCGGAGCAGATATTTGATCTGCCTGGAAGCTGTGATCTTATGCTGCCCAGATGTTCCACTCACTGCTCAGCAGGCTCATGTTACAGGTAATTGGGTCCTCTGGATCCCCGAGAGACCCCACGCCCACCCCGACCTGCCGCCCCCAAGGCTGAGATTCCCCATCCCACATGGCCAACTGAGATGGAGTAAGAAGGACCTGCTGGCCAGCAAGGGGCTCCCTGAAATGGCCCCACCATACTAGTGGCCTAAGAAGGCAGGTACTCTTGAAACCCTCTAGAGCCATTTGACTGGAGGATGCCTCACCCCATCTCCTTGCCCCCAGTCTCTACTTTATTTCCTTGTCAAGAGTTTAGGAAGTTTGGAAGGAACCTGGAAGTATTCCACAAGAAAAGGAGGACAAACGTCAATCAACAGGGCTGGATGTGCCCGCTTCTCCAGACGCACTGCGGCTGTACTTTACCAGGAAGAGGGTAAGCGGGAAGGTACAAACTGAGCATTTGAAAACATTGTTTTTCTATCTATATGAATGAGGTTAGGCCCAAGAGAGGGCACCATTAAGGAGTGACGGTGATAAAGGGCACATCATACCCACAGATACACAACAAAGTCATCACACTTTCTTGTCTAAAAGATTCCCTATGCCCCAAGGACTGGTGAAAACTGTGCCTCTAAAAATGTGCTACCACAGAAAATTAGACCCTGGGACCAAAAGCAGGTTGAGGCAAACAGTGGTCTTAACCCAAATCAACAAAGGACTCCTCACAGCAGGACAGTGAGAGCCACTGGCTTCCTGACAGTGGTGGTCGCAAAAGTGGGACCAGAAAACGGCATGGAGAAAGATCAGTGCTGGGCAGACACCCTCTTCCTGCAAAGGGTAACCAGAGGCAGAGACTGGGCTCCCAATTCCAGGGCAGAAATGGCCGGAGGGGTCATCCAGGCCAACCCCTCACTTTGCAGACAGAGCCACTGAAGCCTGCAGAGGAGAGGATCATGGTTCAGTCATGGGGATGCCACCAAGGAGGGGGTGTCACCTCTGTGCTGGCTTGTCCCCTCACCATGAAGCTACCTCCCCACTGAGATGGTCAGAGCTGAAAGGTGCCCCCTCCAAGGTCACCTAACAGGGCAGTGGAGGTCCCAGAATTTCCCACAGCATAAGGAACGGGACAAGCAGCCTTTCAAATGGCTCCCAACCCCTGAAAATGCCAAGAAACCTCATCTTCCAAGAGCAGCGGTTTCCAAACTTTGTATTTTAGCAGCAGAAGCCATCCTCTAAATAAAACCTTAAGCAAAACCTCAAACTGCAAAACTGCAAAACAGATCAGCCAGCACCTGCCTGAGTGGGGCAGCCCCAGGCTTCCCCTCCAACACCCAAGACTCTTTCCACACGGCCCTATGGGAAGCTCACTTTGAAGCCCCAGGCCTTGGAGGGTCTTGGAGCCCTGGAGTAAAAGAGGCCAGAAAGGGTGGGCTCTTACTTAAGACCCCTGGAGGGTGTGGCTGGGCTCTGAGACCTGGACAACTTCATTCTCCACCAGGGCCTGGCCCCCATCCCCATTGAGCTGTCTCATGCGCAGATTGATGGAGCCGTAAGTCTTCCTGGGGCCCCTGCCGGGGATGAAGGTCCGCCGGCGGTACAGCTCCCCCTTGCACAGGGACACCATGAGCAGCACAGACAGGAGCATGCCGCCCACCGTGAGCAGCCCCAGGCCAGCAATGATGCACTTGTCCAGGTGGGAGCCCAGGCGGGCATAGTACATCTCTAGTCGCTCCATCTCTCTCGCTGTCACTGTGTCTGGGTTGACGCGGGCCTCACGGGGGATGGCGTATGCTGTCACCACCAGGAGGATCCCACTCACCAAGAAAACCAGGGCGGAAACGAAGCCATAATCCACAGGGCGGCTCACCGGCTCCAGGCCTGGCCCCTCCTCTGAATGCAGGGACAGATCGTCCCGTTGGGAGCGCGGCAGTGAGGGTACACCCCCCAGAGGACTGGGGGAGCTGTCCAGCCTAGGATCCCTGGGGTTCTGGAAACGGGTCTCATGCTCCTCCAAGGAGAAGCAGGCATTCTCCACCCCAGCCCTGGATGGGGCCACTGGGCCCAGAGGAGGTGGTCTCCTTGGGACCTGGGGACCACTGCTGAGTGTCTTCAGTTCCAGACCAGGGAGAGATGCCATTGGGAAGGAGAACTCCAGCTCATGCCTTGGCCCCTTGGTAGCTAGAAGAGAAAACAGAAAGTTAGCTGAATTTAACAAACCTGTACCAAGTGCCTCCATGTACCCCACATTACAACATTACATCTGTCCCTGAGCATGGCCTGCCTGCCCCCACTGGCAGAGCTCTCCATACCAAGAGGGATCTGAGGAATGGGACAATGACAGAACAGCGTGATCCATGCTAGGATCCAGCTCCACCACAGGCTGGTATGTGGCCTTGGACAATTCACTTCACTCTCTGGACCTCAGTTTCCCCATCTATAAAATAACAATAGTATGACTACCTCCTACTTCACAGGACGGACTTATATAGTGATTGAGACAACCCATATAAAGAATTCAGAGTAAGTGCCCAGTAAGGATCAGGGATGAGCCGTTGCCAGGATGGAGGAATTCAGACAGAGTGGCTATCGGGTTCAAATCCCAGCTTTACTGCTTGAGGTTAGCAAGTGATATAAGCTCCTCTCCAGACTCACTGTTCTCTTCTGTAAAATGGGAATAAACAAATGTTTCTCCTAGATGGTTGTTGTAAGGATTTCATAAAATAGTGCACACAAGGGCTTGGCCACTTCAATTAATGGGCACTGTTGTATGAGGGGAGGATGACTGGGGTGGAGGGATGGTGGAGATGACCTAGGTGTGTTATAGGAACAAAGAGGAGAAGGGCAGGGAAGCTTCCAGGAGTTGGTGGCTTTGGAAAGCCAGACCTCAGAAGAAGAATGGGAAATTCCCTAGCACTAAGAGGGATGAGGGTGCTCTGGAAGAGAGAGGTCAGCTGGGGCCAGCTCATAAAATACTCTGAAAGCCAGGCCAAGGAGCCAGGGAGAAACGGCAGCCAAGGTATTGGAGCAGGGAGTGCTGAGACCTGCCTGGGTTTCAGGACAGAGGGTGTAGACAGAATGGAGGACTGATCCAGGAAGGAAGCCAACAGGTGGGAGGTGCCTTGGCTGGGAGGGCAAAGAGGAAGGGCCAGACTTGAGAGCCACTGCTGAAGTCAGTATCAAAAGCCTCAGGGTGGAGGCCTGGTCCAGGGGAGTTGGGAGTGGGGGCTGAGGTGGAGGTACTCTCTGTGCTGCAAACAGAAGACACCCACCAAGTACCGGAACACCCTGCGCGTGCGCGCGAATGCACACGTTTCCATCGCCGGATACCGAGTGACAACCCATGGGCCACATTTGGCTCACAAAAGTTTTGCTTTGTTTTGTTTCTGGTCTATTCATTTGTTCTTGGTGAATTTATTGCCGACATATAAAAAGTGAAAGTTTTACTTTTGAAACTGGATTCCAGGCTTCTCTTGTAAAATGGAAGGATCCGGTCACCTCGGTGTCCATCCCCTCACACCTCTCCACTGGACTTGGTAAACAGGTTCTCCTTTAGGTGGACCTAGTCTCCCTCCCACAGGTCCTGCCTCAGTCCCCTTCCCTGACTGCCATGTCATTCCTGATTCCACAGCAGAATCACATTTACATGCTGATAACCCAAGGGCACACACAGCCCAGGGGCCCAAGAACACAAATCCTTATATGGCACTGAGGCCCCAAGATGCAGAGCAGCACACAGGCTGTGTCTATGCACACACTCATAAACACAATTCTGGCATTCTCGTGCCAGTGTCTACTCTCTAGGGCTCTGTGGTTCTGCATGTGTGGTGTATGTTTTCGAGTAAGTGAATGAAGTAAGAATGAATGAAATTAATGGATGAATAAAACTCCAAGGGCCCCAGCACAAAAAGGCACAGTTTTCAATCTTACTTCCTATACAGTCTTACAGCAGACATCTCCCTTTAGCACATATGGGGCCTTTCATCTGAGTGCAAATCCTCTTTCTACTTACAACTGATTTCTATCATTGCACTCCTCTCTCTAGAGTGCTGACTTTATAAATGCTTACTGAGCACCCCTTAGCTGTTGAGCTCTGTCCTGGGCACTTGGCTTAGGAGGATCCTGCATAATCCTCACCTGCCCTCCATCAAGAATCACTATCTTCATCTTCTAAAACAAGGCCAAGATCCCAGCACATGTACGAAGGGGTCCAGGAACTGAATGCAGGTTCCCTCAGAATTTTTCTCCCCTACAAACCTGCAAAGCCACCCACTCCTGTGCAGGTAGCAGAACCCTATGTTCCTTTCCTGGCTCTTCCAGCAGGAACGCACAGACCTCCACTTTATCCAACTGTCTAACAGCAACCAGGGCAGCAACACATCTAAATTTCATGCAGGTTCCCAGATACCCACCCAGACTGCTCTCACTTCCCAGGGAATAGACAGAAAAGAGGGAAGTGCTGGTTGGCTTCTTATTCTTAACACCAAAGACACAAATAGTTCCCTAGTGGGGGCTACTTGGTCTTCAGATATGGCCCCCACTTCAGATGTGGCTTTCAATGGAACTCTGCTCCTGGAGTGGCCCAGGAACCCCTTCGCAGATGGACACACTGATAGCTCCATATCCCAGAGGAAATCTGACGCATCCAAATTCTTGGAAAGAGATTCTCCTTCACCCATCAGGAAACCCAAAACTTATTCCTTAGGATGCCCAGTATGGAGGCAGAGGAAAAGCATTAGAATGCCTCTGCTTCTCAATCAAGGATTCAGATGCCCACAAGGCCATGCCCAATTATAAGCAGAGACAGCACAGATGTTGCACCCACGATTGATTGCCCACAACCCTACCAGTTACTCCAATTTCATCTGCATTTGGGCAGGCCCTGAAAGACACACCACAATGTTACACTCAATCCCCTGGGGGCGATTCCCACAGCAGTATCCACAGTGTGACCCACAGATCCATGGGTCACTTTGGTACCCAGGAGGGGGTAGAACTGGAGAGAGGGGGGTGGCTGGGAGAGAGGAAGGGCGGGGAGAGAGGAATAGTGTGTGTTAGTTTACCCCTAGAGCTGCTGATGATATCCAAGCCTGATCCTGCAAGACCTGCCAGGGCCCAACACCCCACCCATGGCGCACACTGACACCCGGGGAAGACGGACGCACAGCGAGGATGGGTGAAGCTTCACAAAACCCAATGCACAGACACACGCATGAGTTGTACACAAAGCCTCGGGGCGCGCTGATACGCACACGCAGATCCACGCTGCTATACCCAAAGTTCCGCGCAGGAAGCCCCAGCAGCCCGGCCGCCCACCGTAACCGCGCGCCCGCCAGCCCGCAGTTCACACCCCCTGCTCCTGCCCTTGACCACAAACGCGGCGGGCTGGGCCGGGCCAGACCGGGCAGGGCAGCGCCAGCAGCAGGGCGGTCCGGGAAGGCCGGGATGCACCGGCGCCAGCGTGCGCCCAGGTCCCCTCTCCGCGTGTCCTTCGGCGGGCCGCGAGGTCAGGCTAGCTGTCCTTCGCCACCACTCCCCGCCCGGGCAACCCCCTTCGGCGTGTACCTGTGCCGGGCCTTCCCTGCCTCCCCACGAGGAAGCCACGGGTGCCGGGTGGCCAGCGGGAGAGGTGCGTCCTCCCGGGCGCCTGCCCGCCTCCCTGCAGCCGGCGCCCGCCCGCCCGCCTGCCGGGGTCTCGGCTGCGGCGCAGCCCAGGAGGGCGCGGGCCTGGCCGCCACCGCCTCGTCCTCCCCGGCTCCCTCCCCTTCGCGCCCGGCCGGGAGCCGCTGGCGAGGCGCACGTACCTGCTCGCGCCGCGCGGGGCTACACCGCGGCAGCGGCGACCGCTGGGGGGCTCCGGGGAGCGAGCGACGGAGAAGGGGCGGGAGCCGGGGATCCTTGGAGCTACGAATCGAGCTCCGCCTGCGGCCGGCGAGGGCCCCCGGAGAGTTAGCGCGGGGAAGGACCGGGGGGCGGGTGAGGGACTGGGGAGAGGGTGGGGGAGTGCCAATCCATCCTGCTTCCCCTCCCCTTAAGGCACCTCGGCGTCGCTACCGCCGGGGCAGGAGGAACTGGAGCGGTGAGTCCACGGCCCCGAGGCTCGGGGGCGGGGCCAGGGGAGGGGCTGGAGAAGACCCCTCCCCGCCGCTGGGGAGCCCCTACTGCGCCAAAGGCAGAAGCATCCCCCGCCTCCTCCAATTCACCACCCAGGGTCCCCTCTAATGTCTGCGGGTCAATAGTCTCTTCGGGCGCTGGAGGCTCGGTGGCTCAAAGGCGCCACCTGAAGGCTGAAAGGAAGCCTTTGAGGAGGCCCTCCCACCCTTCTTCCTCCGTGGGACTGTGGAGTAGCTGCCCGAAAGAGATGTTCTGCTGGGGCATTGCCAAAGGCCACGCGCGCACGCCCTCCCAGGTCCAGCTGCAGTGCCTGCTCCGCTGAGAAGCCTACCTGCCCCTCTCGCACACCCAGCCTCACCCCAGAGGCCCCTCCATCTGACCTCTCCCTTTGCTTGCTCGGGAGCCCTTATCTCTGACCCGTAGTATTTTCTATTTAAGGGAAACCTCCTCCATCAGACTGACAAATCCTGGAGAACAGGGCCAAAGCCTGAGCCCCCACAACCCAGCACGTGGGTGTGGCGAACAGGAATGAGTGGGGGTGACTTCCCGGGCTCTGTCCTTCACTGAGACTTATTAAGGTGGGGAGAGTGCAGTGCTTCTGCATAAAATTCAAGAAGACACCTCCTCTTGGGTGCCTAGACCAAGCTCAGACAGAGGTTTTGTCTGAGCAGAGTGGATTTCCAGAAGATTTGGTGGCCTCTTTGAGCCTCAAGTGTTCACCTCTCTGTCTACTGGCATCATGATCTTGCAGGCTCCCAGGATTCTGGAGGGGGGCCATCTTGAGGATAGGCTCCTGTTCTGGCTCCTCCAAAGGCCAGGTGCACTCTTCACCCACCAGGAGAACAGACCACCGTGGAAACTGGACACCAGTTCAGGGAAGGCCTGTCTCCTACCAAGCCTTCCAGTGACCTGACCCATTGTGAGGATCTTCTTGCACCCGGATGCTATGCAATCCCAGCCCTGCCACTCACAGCTGTGTGGCCTTGTACAAGGCCTTCCCTCATGGAGCTCAGCTTCCTGGTCTGTGAAATGGACTTAGTAAGGGTATGGGAACTGTATTAAATACTTCCTTAGCGCTCTCACCCCATTCCTTCCTTGTACAGACCTGCCTCACAGTTTGGACCTTAGCTGATGCTTCTGCCTGGGGCATTTTCCTCCCAATATCCACAGCACCCACTCCTCTCACTTCCCTGTGATCTGTGCAGGTCCCCCTCTCAGAGACACTTCCCCTCGCCATCATTTAAAAAGGCTAGTGTCCCAGCACCCTTTACTTCTTCACTCTGGATTTTTCTCTATCACATTTATCAACTCCTAATATTAGTTTATTTATTGCCACCTCCTCTAAAACACAAGTGCCACAAGACGGTTAGGGGCTTTGCCCGTTTCCCTCACAAGTGTATCCCAAGACTAGAAAAGAAGCCAACACCTAGGAGACTCTTATAAATGCTCTTTGAAAAGAGAAGAAGGAAAATGAGCAAGTGTTTATTGAACGCCTATTATGTACTAGTGAGCTAGGTAAACCCCATCCCTGTCCTCAAGAAGCTCATATTCCAGATAAGTAAATGTAACCTTGCAGCTATAGCAAGTGCTACCAAGCAAAGGGACATTGTGAAAGCCACAAGCAAGGGTGCTGACCCAATCCTGGGGGATAGGGCTGGCTCCCCTGAAGAAGAGGATTGAGCCCAGATCAGAAGCTTACATAGATAGCTGCTGGGTAGCAAGAGCAAGGAAGAAGCATCCAGGAGAGGACCAGCATGGGCAAAGGCCCTGGGATCAAAGGCAGCATGGTGGCAAAGGGACCAAAGGAGACGGATGTGGCTGATGTGGACTGGAGCGTGGTAGAGATGAGACTGCGTTAGTTGGTAAGCTGGGTCATGGCAGAGTCCTATAGGCCAGTATTTGTTCTTTGTCCTCAGAGGGGCTGGAGCAGTTGCTCAGTGGTTAGAGCGCTTGCCTGGCATACTTCAGGACCTGGGTTCAAACTCCAGCACCACATACACAACCAAGTGTCAGAGCAGCAAAAAACAGATGCAAAACTAAATAAAATTGATGCTCTCTTCCTCTTCCTCTCTTCCTCTCTCTCTTAAAAGAAAAAAGTGTGGGGATAGAGTTAACTAAATCTTTTCTTCTTTGGCATATGAATTTGACCTTCTGTTAATTGTCAAACTCTGTTTCCTGGAAACAGATAAAAATATGTCTGCTGTGTTACCGAGCAACATTGTTCATGATAAAAATGACCCCCGAGGAGGAGGATAAATAATCAATGTGGCAATGGATGAGAACTGGATGTATCAATATGAGCTCATGCTTGGCTTAATATAGATGCAGATGATTACATGTCAAAATATTTACAGTCATATACATAACATGGATTAGTATATACGTATTTATTTCCTTTCTTTGTCAGCCGAGAGGGCCTAATAAGCCCAAAGCAATGAGCAGACCCAGATCTTGGTTTCCAATACCATTCTCCAATAAGAAGAACCAGGGCTCCTTGAGGAAATGGGGCAGAAAATACACAAGATAAGCTTGGACCATCTTTTTTTCTATAAAGAGAGAGAAAGAGAGAGAGAATATCAATTTTATGTATTTTTCCATCTGGCCTTCATTTCTCTGACATTTAGTTGTGTACATGGTGCTGGGGTTTGAACTCAGGTCCTTGCGCCTGCCAGGCAAGCAAGTGCTTTAACTGATGAGCCACGGCTCCAGCCCCTGGATCATCTTATAGCGCCAGAAAATGAAGAACAGTAACCTCCCCTCTCTCTTTCTCTTATGCACATGCACAGTGTTGGGAGCGTGTCAAACGACATAGGATAAGTTAAAGAAGTTCAATGGCTAAAGCTGGAAAAATGTGAACAACAAAATAAATCAAGTAATATTGGATTGCAGCTGAAACTGTGAAATAAATAATCCGTAAGTCACTACTGCTATAAATAGCTGAACAAATAAATGAACAAGTGAGCGGAGATGAAGCTCTCATGCAGAATTCCTAATATGTGGATATTTGGTCCTCGAAAGAGGGACATACCACTTTGATCCTTAAGTGTGGGCTGTGCATAACGACTTCCTGACCAAGAATATGTTGAGGAAAGGGATGGGGGAGGTGCAGCTTTGCAGTGGAGAAACCTGACTGCTCAGCCAGGTGATCAAGGTCAATATCAACAATCAATCATGTTACAGAATGAACCCTTGATAGGATGTGCCAGAGTTGGCACTGCCTCTGTGACCTTCCTCCCCATGACCCATGACCCCAGGGTAATCACGAGATAATCATCAGATGGATCCCAGTTGCGGGACATTCTATGACATACCTGACCAGTTCTCAAAAGTCTCAAGATTGTCTAAGGCAAGGGAAGTCTGCAAAACTGTCACAAACAGAAGGAGTCAAAGGAGACATGACAACTTAAATGCAGTGTGGTGTCCTTGATGGGACCCTGGAACAGAAAGAGGACAGTGGATAAGAACCAGGGAAATCTGAATAAAATGTGGACATTAGCCAATGACAATGTATCAATATTGTTTCATTCACTGAAACAAATGTATCACATGAAGGTAAGATGTTAATAACAGAGGTCTCTGGGGGCAGAATATGCGGGAGTTCTCTGTAGTATGGTTCTGATTTTTTAGTAAATCTACAATTTTTTCTTAAAAAAATAAAGTTGTCAGGGTTGGAGTGGTGGCTCAGCAATTGAGGCACTTGCCTGGCATGCACGAGGATGCGAGTTTGAACCCCAGCACCACGTACACAACAAAGTGTCAGAGAAACAAAAGCCACTAAATAAACTAAATAAAGCTGATTCTCTCTTTCTCTTTCTCTCCCATTGTCCCTTTCTCTCTAAAAAAATAAAATAGGGGCTGGAACAGTGGCTCAGTGGTTATAGCGCTTGCCTGGCACGCGCGAGGATGCAGGGTCAAACCCCAGCACCATGTACACAGTGGAGTGTCAGAGTCTTTCTCCCTCTATCACTGTCCCTCCCTCTCTTTAAAATAAATTAAATTAAATTCAAGTTGTTGTTTTTAACAACTGGAAAGAACTATAAAGGCCTGATGGGAGTTATACTTTGGACATCCCAAACAGTGTGACTGGTCAGGTCCAAAAATATTGGCTGCCTTGGGACATGGAGATTTTAAGCCAGACTTGGGCCTGCAGCTGCCCGGGGCATCCCATCCTGCACCTGAACCCTGCTGCTCTGCTGGTCGAAGCAAGGACTGCCACCTGATGGCACGGGATGCTGGGGTTTCCATCTGAGTCTCCAGGGTAGGCCTAAAATCAAGTGTGGCTTAAGGTCACCCGTGGAGTCTGACTCTGTAGTTGTTGAACCTAAGAAGATCCCATTTACACATTGCAGTGACAAGCCTGAGAGTGATATGGTCAGATTTGCATGGTGCAAATATTCTCTTGGCTACTCCCAGATACAAAGGGACAAGAAGCAAAACAGACCATGTGGGAGGCTCTATGTGGCGGTGCTGGCGCGCGATGAGTACTCAATACATTAGCTGCAATTATCTATCGGTGGAGACATTGATCTGTGAGGGAGAGAACAGGGCCCTCTTGGAAACATTAAAGCATCACATCAGGCAGAATATTGCAAAGGATAGTGATACGTAACATGATTTTATGTGTTACGTATATGAATATGTCTTTTATCGTCTATTGCCACATAGCAAACTACCCCAAAACTTATCAGCTTAATAGAAAAAAAATCATTTATTTGTTCATGGTTTTGCAGTGTGGGCTGGTCTTGGCTGTGACAGTCTCTTCCCTGTGCTTTCAGGTGGGTGGCACCAACATCTGGGAGCTGCCTGGAACAGCTTAGACTTCACTATGTGTCTGTGACCTTGGTTCTCAATGTCATCTGGGAGCTGCCATTCTCTTCCACGCAGTCCCTCCTTGTGGCTTGGGCTTCCTTACGCAATGGTGTTCTCAAGGGAACCAGAGTTCCTTTACGTCTCTCAACTCTCCCTAGCGTATAAAAGCTGCTGGACCTTCTCCAAGCTGAGGCCTAGAACTGGCCCAGCGCAGCTTGTACTGCAATCTGTGGCTTACTGAAGGACACAGCCCAGCCCAGATTCAAGACGAGGGGTCTGCACACGGGTATGAACACCAGGAGGCGTGGACCGCTGGGGGCCACCAAAGCAACAATCTCCCATCCTCCATACTCTGAGTGTGTGTATCATTTCAATCACAAAGTATCGAAGCTGTTTTAGAAAACTATATAACAAGCTCGTGAAAGCAGAGATAGCATGGATGATGTTGTTCAGAGAGATGGCAGGGAAAAAAAATGAGTTTACACAAAGTCAACGCAACAGAGTGCAGCTTTTCGCCGATCTTCACTTACCCTTTCTTCCCCTGGAATGGAATCATTGGTCAATGCAAACGTGGTGCACTCAGAGCAAAGATTCCATTTTCTCGCTTCCCCTGCAGCTGAGTATGGCCATGTGGATGGTGAGGGGTTTGGATATCAGGGAAGATGTTAGGCATACTTCGGCTATTCTATCCAGCTCCCAGCTGTTGGTGCCACCCAGCTGACGGCACAGGGAAGAGAATTGAGCTGTCCAAGTCAATACCATTTGATGTATTCAGTCCTGAAAAGAAGGGAGTTTTCCCTATTCCTCCCCTCTTGTTCTTTTGCTGAGAGGATGTAAACTTGATGGCTGGAGCTCAAGTAGCCATCTTGGACCATGAGAAGAAAGCTTACTGAGATGGAGTGTGGGTGGGGGGGTGTTGGATTGATTAGCAGATACAGGCAGTAGCCTGAATTATTTTCCCATATTTTAATTTTTTAAAAAAATTTTAAAGAGAGAGAGAGAAAGGGAGAGTCAATTTTTATTTATCTTTTCATCTGGCTTGTGTTTTTCCAACACGTTGTGTATGCGGTGCAGGGTTTAAACCCAGGTCCTCACACATGCCAGGCAAGTGCTGCTGAGCCATCTCTACAACCCCCATCCCGTATTTTTAAATATGAGAGAAGTTAAACTTCTACCTTATTACTATGATTACTTGAAGTTTTCTGTCACTCTGAAGAATGATTCCTACCTAATGTAGTCAGTTTAAAGTCAAATATAAATAAACCAAAGTAGAAATGATAGGCAAAAACTAAGAAGCAGACACAGGAACAGCAAAGTTTAAGGAATACAGACCCAATCCAACCCCAATGTGTTTCAGGTGAGAAAACTATGAAACCAGCCTGCAGAGTGTCCAGGAGGTGACAGGAAAGAAATAACAACCAAGTAAGACTGCAATTCACTCGGTGAAGTGCGCCGAGAAGAAGCAGCACCTAAAAGGCTCGGAGATGAAGTAAGAGTGATGAGTTATCTGACCAACACTCACACTTCCCCCTGCACATATGCCAGGCTTGCCTTTTACAAACATCCCCTCTCGTGTGGGTGCTATCATTGTCCCCGTTCTAAGGAAACTGCGGCACAGAGTGCTAATAACTCTGTTCGAGATCACAGAGTCTGTGTCAAAAGCAGACCTCGGTTCAGCATTACTATGTCAGGCTCCACCGTATTTTTCCAAGCATTTGGAAACAGAGGTTGTTAATAGCACTCCTATTTTCACATTTGGGTCGGTCAACTATGAGAAGAGACCCCCGAGAGCCACTGTTGAGTAGCAAAATTCCAATCGGTCCCAAGGACCCCCGACTTACAGACTGGTCTGGGGACCTTAGCTAGACCTCCAGGCCTGGTCGTCACGTGCCAGCTCATCTGTGCCGAGCTCGGCCTGCACCTGCTGCAGACTGGTGAGACAGCAGCGAGGGGCCATCTAGGAAGCCCCATGCTGGGCTCGGCTACCAGCCTGGCTCCTCTCCCGGCTCCTCTCCTGCAGCTCGAAGGCTTTCATGGAGTGGCCTTGACATCGCAGGAATGGGACATGGCTTCGGGATTGGAGGAAATGAATTAGTGGTCACACTCTAGGCCCTGAAGAGGGTGCATGCATGCGCAAACACACACACACACACACACACACACACACACACACACACACACACACCGGAGCGGGGCTGGCGTTCCCTCTGTTCCCACCCGCTCTCGCCAGCACCCCCAGCCTTGGGGAATGAAAACCAGATGCTGTGCTTTCTCTCTGCTGTGAAGAGTGGACGGAGGGAAACAGATCCACACCCCCAGTCTTGGTAGAGTAAATGCCACCATCTAGCAGTTTCCCTTTTTTTTTTTCACCAGAGATGAACCTAGGGTTTTTTAACCACTGAGCCACATCCCCAGCCCTTTTTATATTTTATTTTACTTTGAGACAGGGTCTTGCTAAGTTGCTCAGGGCCTCACTAAGTTGCTGAGGCTGGCCTTGAACTTGCCATCCTCCTGCCTCAGCCTCCCAAGTCGCTGGGATTACAGGCGTGCATCACCACACTCAGCCTACCTGGAAGTTTCTTTGGTGCACCAGAGGCATTGGGTGAGCTACTTTTCAAGCCATTCCCTTGGGAGAGGGCAGGCCCAGGAAGAGAGAAGGAGGAGGTGGGACGATCCTGCGATCCTGCCATCCTGCGTATTCACCTGATTCCCCTCTCTCAGATAGACTGGCAACCTGCTGGTCACCCATCGAGGGTGGGGAGTGGGGCCTGTCAGTCAGCCTCCCTGCCTTAGTCTCAGTCACAGCTGGGGGCCTGGCTTTCATCACCAGAGTCTCCACCACTCATGAAGCTCAGGGGCCACCCTTTGACCTAGATAACAGGTTCAGGATGAATGCTGGGCACACAGTCATGGCACAGCCCGTTTGCACACAGGTGTGTATGTACATGGCAGAAGGACTAGAACACTCATGTCCATGACAGCACGTGCAAAAAGAGGAAGAGGGACCGATGTTCAGGGCAGCATTACAGTTAGGAAATCGCCTCACAGTCCATTTGTGCTGCTCTAACAAAATACCTGAGAAGAGGGAATTTATAAAGAACAGAGATTTCTTACAGTTCTAGAGGTTGCAAAGTCCAAGAATAAGATGCCACCGCCGGTGTCGGGTGCGGGTTGCTCTCTGCTTTCTAGATGGCACCTTGTCACCGTGTCCTCCCATGCTGAAAAGCAGAAGGGCACCGTGTGTCCCTCCAACCTTGAGCCCTTTTATAAGGGTGCTGATCGCTGCCCACAGACCACACCTCTTGACAGCGTTGCACTGGAGATTAAGTTTCAACTCGAACTTTGAAGGGGATGCCATCATTCAAACCATAGCAGACATCCTGTAGGCTGAGCTCCCCCAAAGTGGACTGGAGGGCAGAATCTGAAGGCAAATGGTCATCCCGGGAAGCACAGTAGAGAAATGGAGGAATTAGACCAGGAAGGAAGGCCCTCCAAGACACTGCAGGTGCATTGACGAGCAGGTGACTGCTGTGGGCACCTGGGGCTCGGTCCTGCGGGAGGGAGGATTGTCCCACCTGAGAGCTGAAGGAGCTGAGGTGCGTATTCAGCAGGGACTTGTTTGTCATTGTTGAGGGCTATCCTCGGAACTTCCAGCCTGTCCTCTGCACAGGGCAAGAGCTTCCTTAGGCAGAGTCAGATGTTTGCAATAGGAAGCTGCAGGGATGCATGGGAAAGGTGAGTGTCGAGGGAACAGGGATGGCACCCAGCAGCATTTGCTACAGGACAGGGACAGAGGCCATATGTGTTCAGGACACAGAGATGAGGCACAGGGCAAGAAGACAAATGATTGGATCACTGTCCTTGTCTTTCTGGGCCAAAGGGAGATCCTGCTAGAAGGAGGTGAAGAGCATAGAAAGAGGGCTCATGATGGGAGTCCCGGGTGTCCTGGGAACTGTCCCTGTGCGCCAATGGTCATTGTAACAGCACACACTTACATGGCGGAAAGGGAGGGTGGGAAGGCTGGAGGGCTGTCCCAAGGTGACATTTCT
Source organism: Aplodontia rufa (assembly GCA_004027875.1). NCBI lineage: Eukaryota > Metazoa > Chordata > Mammalia > Rodentia > Aplodontiidae > Aplodontia > Aplodontia rufa. The sequence continues at coordinate 1,088 of PVKS010003347.1, read as the reverse complement.
CCCTGTTAGACTTCCACCTCGTTTGTATTTTACAGATGCATGAGGGCTAAGGCACCCAGGATAGGAGCAGCCCCCCAAATGTGGAAGAATGCTAGACTAGAAGAAAGACACAAGGGAAGAGCTAAATGACAACTTTGACCCTCTTGCCCTACCCGAGAGATGAGAATAACTCTGTCTTCATGCCTGGGTGCAGATCACCCACCACTCCTGCATCTTGGTTTCTCTGTCTATCTGGTAATGGTCACAGAAGTCCACTCTCTGCTATGGATGTCACGGGGCTGTTGTAAGGACCAGGTTCAGTCACAAACAAGAGAACTCCTGCAAGAGAACGCAACATTTAAACACATAGGTAGGGGTGATGGAAAGGACCTGAAAGGGGACTTGGCTTCTAGCTCTGCCACTATAGTGTGAGGACATTGGTTTGATTCCTGAAACAGAGACTCAAAATAATCATACCTTCAAGAAAACAGAACGTACCCCTCTCTCCTTTAAAGGGTTGCTTGGTAGTTGAGACCATCACAGGGTCTCACCAATCACAAGAGCCCCCAGGGTCCTTCTGTCTTGCTCTGCCACCCTCCCCCTATGGGCCAAGATGGGTCTCCTGTGCCAGTCCTGTCCAGAAGTCAGGAGAAGGGAGAACACTGGGATGGGAGAGACCCCTTCCTCCACCCTTTGAAGGACACAACCCAGAAACTGAACACATCAATGCTGTTCGCATCCCATTGACCACGATTTAATCATATGTCACACTTACCTCAAGGGAGTCTGGGAAATGTAGTTTTTTTGTTTGTTTTGCCATGTCAGAAAGGGAGAACAGGTATTAAGGAATAGTCTGCAATTTTTACCGTAGCTGATGACTTGCTTGTGTAACACAGTCTCACGGGAGCCATAGTTTCTTCATTTATAAATTCATATACAACAGGCTGGTGGTTTAAAGTAAGATGTTTGAACAGCGATCAGCTATCTGGACCACAGGCCCCATGAGGGCTGGAGTGACGTCTTTCTTTGTTTTCACTCTGATCTCAGCACGAATGGAAGCCGCATCGTCAGCGGACTGTGGGTGATGAATGGATCGCCATTCTGGCTTT